>JAQFYE010002801.1:0-16970 GCA_034694305.1 Protaphorura glebata
CACCCTCTGATTTCTGATTTCTTCCATTCCTATGGCATTTTGAATGTTTGGAAACTAAAGCCCTCACTACACCTTAATCTCCTCCGTTCAAGGCATAATTGGGAAAAAGCACGTGGGACCATCTCACGTTTATCCATTTGATTTTGCTGAGACGGAAGAAAATAATTCAATTCTTCAAGTCGGCCGTAATATTACAAGGATTCGACAACTTGTACATAGATTCTTGTCGACTCAAAATATATCCAGGTAAATATAGACGAAGCACTATCAAATATATTCTCAATTTATACACAACGTCTTTTCAAATATTTCAGCTCATTCTTTTTATATGTCGCATTCCATGACCCACACCGAGATAGGGAACCATCGCGTGGCCCATTCTGTGAGAAATTTGGAAACGGCGAGCCAGGGCAAGGAATAATTTCAGATTGGAAGCCAACGCTGTATAAACCAGAAGATGTACTCGTACCCTATTTTATTCCAGATACGCCGGAGGCTAGGCGTGACATCGTCGCGCAATACACGACAATCAGTCGGCTCGACCAAGGTAAGTTAAGTGACACAAATACATTATGATCTTTGAAGTTGACGTCTGAAGGCATTTGATGTGAATCTTTCAGGGGTAAGTCTAGTGTTGACAGAACTTGCTTCCGCTGGATTTACGGATTCGACTCTAGTAATTTATACGTCTGACAACGGGATCCCTTTTCCAAGAGGACGGACTAATTTCTATGATCCTGGCATGGCAGTTCCTTTGCTCATATCCTCTCCTCAGCATCGACACAGATGGGGACAAGTGAGTCCATTATATTTATTGACTTGATTTTATTATTATTATTGATACATTATTGACTCGGTCAAGGAATCGGATGCAATGGTTAGTCTACTCGACCTAACCCCTACGATTCTGGATTGGTTCAGGCTCCCCACAACTGAAGACGATATTCTTGGCAATACTATCCACACCATCCCAACAAATTATGAAGATTCTAATTACAACGAAGCACAAAGTTTAAGGAGAGATTTGAATCCTCCGTTGACTGGTAAATCACTCTTACCGATACTCGTTCAAGAACCTAGCGGGTCTAGCACTGCGGACTGGGACACCGTCTTTGGAAGCCACAGCCTTCACGAGGTCACCATGTACTACCCAATGCGCGTCGTCCGAACAAAGGAATACAAATTAATCAGAAATTTGAATCATTTCGCCCCTTTTCCCATAGATCAAGATTTCTATGCTTCACCTACCTTCCAAGTATGTGGGATGCTAACTATATATTATGCATCTCGTTCTTTGAATTGTTTTCTTAATTTTAGGATCTACTAAATCGAACCAAAAATCACGAGCCGTTAAACTGGTACACAACTACACTGGTTGACTATTATTATCGTTCCTCCGTTGAACTATACAATATTCGGATTGACCCTCTAGAACTCAACAATTTGTCTCAAGATCCTGCTCACCAAGACATTATTTTAATGCTGGATAAAAAGTTGAGGCAGTGGCAAAATTTGACAAGGGATCCGTGGATATGTGCTCCGGAAGGAGTCGTCGTTAAGTATCCTCAAGAACATTGTGGGGCTTTGTACAACAATGACAGAAATCATTTAAATGGTACAGATAAAAATCAAAATGGAAAAAGACTAAATGTTGAAAGAGGTGCTGAAAATCCACAACATTTTTTGTCAATGTGAAACAAGTGAAAGTGAATATTAAATTCTTGGTCATAATTTTATTGTAATCGTGTTTAAAGCGGGCGTCGTGAATGTGAATTCCAATATTTATTGTTTCTGATTTATTTCTTATTGCAGAGTAGAATTAAAATCCCGCTTTCATCAATTCTTCCACAGTTGTTCCGTCATAGCCAACCTCACCAGCCGCCATATCTACGTACTCAATAGTGAGCCGATTTTTAGCAATGCCCAAGTCTGTACATATTTTGTCAAAGAGTACTTTGGAGTGTCCGATATTTACCGCGGCACCAAGTTTCCCGATAGATCTCAGTCTCCCCACGGCGATAGGTTGATCAGAATTCCCGCCCCAACTCATAAGCTGATCTGTGATGATCGCCACTACGAATTTCTGTGATTACAAAATTTTTTTCATAACATACATGGAAATTGATCTTGTTATGAACACTTACACTCTCCGGCTTCCCAATTGTTATCGCAAGAATTGCGGTCAATTCGGACAGGAAATTCTTTGGAATTTTGTTCCTGGGTAGATTTGTGACGAGTTGAAAATGTGGCATATTGAATCCTGTTTTATTGCGGAGGACAGAAGAATGTCAGGAAGATTCCACGTTGAATGAATGTGAAGGATTGGACTCAACTGATAAATTGTAATTAATATTGCCGTCACATATCGAAACAATTATACAATTCGCTACGGCACACATAAATAGATAGGCATGTTGGTTGGAGAGTATCTTATATAAACTATTGTTTAAAACATTCTGGTAGCTCGTTAGTCAAAACTCGTGTGCAACAAAACAATGGCTCAAACGTATAACTCAAATGTTTCTACCGTAAAAATTCGAATAAACGCCGCCGGCGTTTATCTTTTTTGAAAAGACCCGGCGTGTAATCGAGACCGGCGTTAATTTCAAGACTTCTGAGATGAAACACAGGATTATTGCGATTTACAGAGGACAGTGATATCTAATAATAGCGCGAAGAGTTGTGATGACAATATGAAACTCGAAAGAATTGATCATCTTGCGATAATATACAGACAAGAAGTTTCTCCAAATTTTATAATTCAAAAGTGGAAGTGAAAAATGAAGTCCAACTTAAAAAACGTGAATGGGATTTTTCCAGAGTTTTTATTTCTTCTAGGCTCACCTCATAATATGGTTTAAAAAATTCCGAGGAAATTATTTTCGTAAGTACTATGTCCAGGATGAACAACGTTGTTGGGATTCTTTAAAACCAAAAATTGTTCGGACCATCTGAGCACAAAATAACCAATTGGAACTAGAAACGGCAAATCAGTGTAAATACTTTTATTTGAAAAAATCGACACTCAGATACTTCTGAAGTTTAAGGTTTAAATAGTCGGAGTCGGCAGACTGGAAGATCACCTAGCTTTTTATGCATATGGATGCATTTGGAACCAGATGTATTCAATTTCAAACTTTAATACTCCGCAAGTGATTTATCTTTTACAGTGCACTCATCCAGTCATCCATTAAGTGTTTTGTCTAATCCATCCTTTCCAAAACCTACTTTTTATCTATTACATGAAATTCTCTCATGTCCCTGTCAATCATTATTATTGTGATATATCTATCAAATTAAATCAACTCACCTGAAATATAACTTCAATTTTAGTTGTCCGACAGAATCTCACTCTCGACATTCATGGTTACTCGCATGTAAATCTGTTGCACAATTATATAGTCAGCGAACAGGTGCAAGTGTGGTGATATTCGTGTGCAAAAAATCACACACTTGAGTTTCTACCCCAAGTACATGACATGACATAAATCTCAATACTAAGTACCTACACGCGAAAACAAATACGATCACTGTATTCTGCGTCTCTCAATCGTCAACATGGCTCGTCTATCACTAAGGATTTTGGTCTTAACCATAATTGCCATCGCAAGGGTAAAATCTCAGCCGGATCGTGACGAATTCATTTACGGATATTTCCCTGATGATTTTGTATGGGGTTTTGCTACTTCATCATACCAAATTGAAGGGGCTTGGAGAGAGGATGGTAAATTTGTACAGCATTCTACTAAATTTTGTTTTGTTTTGTTTAGCCATATTATAAAAAAAAATCAAATTTTATTATCAGGAAAAGGTGTGACGATTTGGGACACATTTGCTCATGCTAACAATGGTGAAAATATAGCTGACCGAAGCAACGGAGATGTGGCTTGTGACTCTTATCACAAAATAGCAGAAGATGTCAAAATTCTTAAAGATTCAGGAGCTCGTAAGATTTCTAAAGTGTATAGACTCGGACTTTTTTTTTACTGCGCAACTCCAACACATGTATGTGTGGTCACGGCTTCGATTCCTGCTCACATCACATTGTTTTTTTCTTTTGCAGATTTCTACAGATTTTCTATCTCATGGTCAAGGATATTATGGACAGGGACATTAGAAGGCGGAATAAATACAGTTGGTCTCCGATACTACTCCAATTTGATTAATGCATTACTTGCTGAAGGAATTACACCATTTGTGACTTTATATCATTGGGACTTACCTCAACCATTGGAAGATAAAAGTGGTTGGTTGAATGAAACAATTGCTAGTCATTTTGCTGACTATTCTAGAATTCTCTTTCAAAATTATGGAGACCGTGTGAAGGATTGGATTACTTTCAATGAACCTAGTGTTTTCTGTGGTCTTGGCTACGGGTCTGGTTCACATGCTCCAGGTGTCAAGGATGACCCTTCCGTCAAACCATACATTTGTAGTCACAATCTATTAAAAGCTCATGGTTTGGCTTATCGTATTTATGAGTCTGAATTCAAAGCCATTCAAAATGGTAGAGTTGGTATTACTATCAATTCTAATTGGAATGAACCCAGAGACCCAAATAATCCTAATGATGTGGAAGCTGCTGATCGGGCAATGCAATTCAGTGTAAGAATTCCATAGCACTTAACATAATTCCAATTGGAACGCAACGTAATATATATTTTTTGTCTGTTGTTCCTCTCACGCAGTACGGTCAATATGCACATCCGTTATATCACGGTGAATATCCACCAATTATGAGAGAATTGATTGATAAAAAAAGTATTGCTGAAGGAAGAGATCAATCACGTCTTCTTTCATTCGATGCTGAATGGACACGAATTATAAATGGTTAGAATAAAAACAAGGACATTTCATTTTAAATGATCTTGGGTCAATTATTTTAAAAATGTAATTAATTACAAAGTACAAATTACACCCTCATTTTTAATTGTAATTAATTATAATTACAAATACGTGGGCAAAAACGGAAAAGTAATTAATTTGAATTGTAATTTGTAATTGTAATTGAAAATCCAATTACAAATTACAATTCAAATTACTTTCTCCAAATGATGATTTGATGTGTGCTAACATCATAGCTACATCCTTGTATTTGATGGTCAAAATTTTAAGTAATTGTAAAAGTAATTGAGAAAAATATAAATTCAATTACAAATTACAATTACAATGACACACAATTTCTAAAGTAATTAATTACAATTACAAATTACAGCTGGGATTCTGAAAGTAATTGATTACAATTACAATTACGTAATTGTAATTGTATTTTATAATTGAAATTACACCAATGTCTGAAAATGATAAAACTATTATAATGTCGTATGGTGGAATACTTTATTAGGAACATTGGATTTCCTGGGTGTGAATCATTACACATCCAATTACATTGCTCATTGTCCTAATAATGGAGACGCAGACACTTGTTACTCAGAAGATCCTGAGTGGGAACAAACCGGAGCACCTTGGTTAAAAATTGTTCCATGGGGATTCAGAAGACTTTTGGTTTGGATCAGCAAAGAGTGAGTAGTCTCAGTCTTAGGGATTCAGCCTCATTCGGGCGTCCAGTTTTTAATTCTTTTGTAATGTCTCATCCAGATACGGTCATCCGGACATCTATGTGACTGAGAATGGGTCTGCAGATAGAGACACGGATTCTGTGAATGATGAGCAACGAAAAGGTTACTATCGTCGATACATCAATGAAATGCTCAAAGCAGTCAGAGATGGAGCTAATATTAAAGGATACACTGCTTGGAGTCTTATGGATAATTTTGAATGGGCAGCTGGATATACGTAAGCACACACATTCTAAATTGTCTCTAAACAAATTCAATTATATATCTTGATGAGCATCTTCCTCGTACTTATTTACAGGCAGAGATTTGGAGTTCATTACATCGATTTTGCAGATCCGAATTTAACCAGAATCCCGAAAGAATCTGGAGTTTACCTCAAACAAGTGTTTGCTGACAATGGCTTCCCAACTCCGATCAAGAATCCCATATAGAAAGGACAAAGGAAAAGCAGTTTTGTTCATTTCTATTACATTTTGAAAAATTGATTTAACAAATGTAACATCAAAATACATTCATCATTTAAGATAAAGAATACAATTTTTTTCGACCATTGATTTCTTCTAGGTTGGATATAAAAAATCCAGGCCAATTAAATCATAGCCTGGAGTCATTCCAACCCATAAAGTGCACACCTCACAGTCACATTAGAGAAAGCGGGCATAATAAGTATTGCTATCCTTTTCACTTACGCGGTCACTGTTACCATATTTTTGTTAGTAATATCAGTCGACAGTTAAAATTACCGAACTTTGGTTGAATTAAAAAATTGCTCTGTGGAAATAAAAATTCGGAATTGTAAAAAACGGGAACTTTCCCTGAAGGACAGAGAAAGGATTTTTACTTTATATTAAAAGCCCACGGGGTTCAAAAAATTTAACAGATTTTTTTTATGTGCACATTGCATCTGGCGTTATAGAAAAAATTGAGTATGACCGGCACAGTCGTGAATCGTACCCACCCAGGAAGAAAATAGAAGACGCCTATGATTGAATCGAAGTGACCTCTCAGGTTCGGCCCTTCACAAAAGTTGTTTAGAATGCCAAGGGCTTTAAAATATCAAAAATTGAGCGAATTCTAACAGAGAGGCCTTTGCCGTACACTTTGTGGGGTTTCCGTTTCAAGTGAACTTCATTTTTCAAGTTTCTTGAACTTTTTCATGCGAAGGTCGAGAATTTTGAAAACTTTCAAAGACGAAATTTATAATTTCGGAACCGCAGTTGTTAGTCTCATATCAGGTATGCATTCATTTGTTTAAATATTGATTAAGAATGTAAGGACTAATGATGAAATAATATGGACGGCAAAAAATGTTTGTTTACAGTGCTGAACACTCTCAGTAATTAGAAAACAATCTCCTATCATATGCAATTATTTGTGTGATCCAGAGCCATTCTATCTAGCCATTCCAGAGTGCAGAGTTTATGCGAGGATGCGCGCGTGTGTGGTGTAGTATCAACATTTCTAAATTTAGTTTTGAAAAAGTGTGTATTATAATGAGGGGAAAAAAACTGGGACAACAACATGTTTCGGCATTCATCCAATTCCATTTTTAAGAATTGCATTACCTCTTGGTTGAAAACGACGCAGGGAGAGATGGGAAATGAGTTTACAGATTTGTTTGTCATTTGACTACACCTCAATTCAAGTCTGGGAGTCAAAGTCATTTCAGCCGTTCTAATTTAAGTAATTTTTAAAAAGAAAGACCAACCTTAACGCTCTTCTTAACGAATACAATTCAAAATATAGTTCGAATGAGCCGAAAGTGTTTTAACGAACAGACTCTGATATTTTTGTGAGGATCAATTTTATATTTGGATAAATTCAGGATGATTAATCCGTGCTCGTGCTGTTTATCACTACAAAATGGAACTCGGATCGTTGCAACGGTTCAAATTGTATGTATAAACCATAAACCATACATGTCCAAGTTTTGAGTTTAAATAGGAAGATTAGTAATTAAAAAAACAAGACATGATAACCAAGTTTTCTGGGAATTTCTGTCTTCTGTCCTCTGTATACTTTAAATTTGAAAGAGATCCGATGAGATGTATTGCTGGATTAGAATTATTTTTCCAAGTATCTCGTTTCTACGGCATTATTAAAAACAAGTGCGTCCTAACGATATATTTTAAGAATTCGAGCATGTCTATTCTACGGCCAGAGGACCGACAGAAGTTCTCGGTGATTTGATGCATTATCTTCCAAAAAATCATTGCTTCTCAAAAAACTCATACCTTGGATATTTTGGATGTACTTCCCAGGATCCATCAACATGCAGGGTACATGAGTATGCTAATTTTTGAGCTCTTTGTATCTTTTGTAGATTGGTTCAATAGTAGCAATCATATATTTGATTCTGGGTGTCATTTCCGTTATAAAGAAATCAGAAGAACTCGGTGAAGAATTTCCTATGAAGTCCATAGGTTGGTCTTCATTTGCTATATTGATGGCCATATTGGCGCTCATCCTTGGAATCATCCTTCAGATTGGTGCTAATCAGGTATGTCTATCGGATCTCGGATCCGATTCGCGTCCATATTTTTGGATCGGAAAGGGTTCGGATCGGATCCGAACAGGATCCGGCCAACATTAACATTGTTAATACTTTCGGATCCAGATCCGGTCCGATGTCCGGATCTCTTATTTGATCCGATCCGCACCAATTCGATAAGAGCACTAACGAGGAGTCCCCTTACCAGTAAATTCTTTTTTTTTGTAATTGCAGAAAAATGCGCAAAAGTGTCAAATTTGGTGGTACACGATGTACCTCATGTTTGTTATACAAATCCTGTCATCTCTAATGTATGCCATCAACATGGGATTCACGCCAGAGCCAATCTCTTCAATTCTATTAAATATTTATTTCCTTTGGGTTGTGTACGCATTCCTTGAAGAAATAAGAGTCAAGGCTCTCCCATCAGACAATGAAAAAAAGGAAATTCCTTAAATACATTTTTCCTGTGTCGAGAAGGAACGATTTGATATTGTAGTTAGCGTCAATTAATTACTTTTATTAATTAAATTAATTACCTCCATGCCCCTACTCGGGGCGCAGAGGGCGATCGCCCTCCAGTCCTTTATGGCCAGTTCGGCGCTGATTTGATGTTGTACAAAATGTATATCTTGATGAAAGTAAAGAGAATAAAATCGTCCGCCTCGGCCTTTAATTTTTAAGACTAAAATAGTGATCATAATTCATAGCGTAGTGTTATAATTTTCTGAAAGACCATAATATTGATATGTGTGTATACTTGTATTCAAATCCTAGCACTACACAAATAAAAATAGGATCTTACCATAGTTGACCTTCATTCAATATTAAAAGGTAATGATGTGATTTCATCAACTTTAAAACATTTAAATGAAAGAATGATATTAGCAAGTAGAGAATTAACAATACATTTAAACCTCATGAGTTCAAACAGTTTTTTCGGTTGAACTAATTCTATTTTTTTTACGAATGAATCGATGTCAGGGAGGGAACTGGTTTCTAGTAATGGTTCTAGACAATATTGGTAATGTCAGGTTATAAATACGGAACCATTCTCAATATCAATTTAATATTACAACGCGAAGTCATTATTTTTGGTCTAAAATGCACTCAAATGTGCAAAGTTATGACCTTTTTCATCTTCTAATTTATTATTCCAAACATTTCAGGGGTTTCCTGAACAAAATATTTTCTTTCGATTTTTGGAAAAAAATTTGGTCTTTAGATCAGTTTTGGGGAAAAACTCCATGGCATATCCCATCATAAAATCTTGAGAACTCTTTGGACTTTTTTCAAAAATTTCAACGTTTTTTTTTTAATCGAATTTTGAGTAGTGGGTGGCGACGCATCACTGAAATTAGTTTTTGGAGTAACTCTTTCGAACAAAACCGATTGGGCAAAATCGGAGGGTTACACCTCGGGTAACTCCCTCGTTAGTCTCGATAATACCGTTGACGAGTTTTATTACGTAAATGAGTTACTATAAAGTCGAGAGCTTCTTGTCCGATAATGAACTATTTTACCCAACATAAAATCCAAACCAGCTTAGATGAGGTCCGGACTTGATTAGTGGAAACTTTATTTTTATATGTCATTTTTTGCCAACAGTCCTAGTCCTAAGTATCAAACTCAAACGAAGAAGTTTGATGGGACTATTAGTAAACTCCGCCTAGTATTCTCAGTATTGACAGTTTCCTCCGTTCTATTCGAGGACTTGCCATCTGTTCAACAATTGACTTCTAATCTCTTATTCACTATATATTATTCACTCTTATTAATCGCTCATTCACTACATTGAATTTAGACCTATAAGGATAAACAAACCAGTATGCTCCGCGCAAAAAAGCTGCAAGAAGTTGCCACACGAAAAATCCTACGCCAGAAAATATATGTCCATGAAAATATTGTTTACATGTGAGTGAATCTCTTTTTATGAGAAAGTTAGATCGAGGCGTCCTAAAAATGTTGTGATTTGAGAGAAAGATCAAAATGAAGGTAATAAATGTAAAACACGAAATTATCAGGATTCAATTTCTTTTAACATGAACAATAAATTTGAGTAGTTCGATAGTAGATTTATACATAGGTTGTTCGACATTTCACTATCTCCGGAAGCTCACACTCCCCGTTTGAAGGGTTGAATTGAAGCTGATCCGGACATTGTCGCAGAACGGCCTCTTGATTTTCACACTTGTAATAGTTTTCACAACAGCTTGGATTAGGGAATCTAGTTCCGTCCACTTCGGTCTTGCAGGCAGTGGTTGGATTGCTCGGATTTGGAGCCAAGTCGATGTACCTAATCTCGTCCCTAAGCGATGTTGTTCCCACTCCCCCGAACACGTAAATTCTGTTCAATTTTTTAACAAACGCACAACCGGGTTGGGTAAGAAATCCAAAATTACTGACGCTAACATTCAGTACTTCGTTCGTAGAAGGATTGAATCGTACAATGTTTCCTCTATTTCTTGATCCTCCGATAATGTACGCCTCCGTTCCTGTCCAAATGGCACAAGATCTCTGTATCCATACTGGAGTCACATTCAGTTTTAGCACAGTGTTCTCTGCGGGATTAAATTTCACAATGTCGTTCGGTCCCGAACCTCCAAACACGTACGCGTCCCCGGTGGCTTCATCCCAAACTGCTAAGGTACTATACACCGGCTTGGGTAGCTCTCCGACAACAACGGAAGTATTAGTGACCCTGGAGAATCTTGAAATTGTATTTAATCGGGTCCCATTGTAGCCTCCGAAAACGTAGCTGTATTCTCCCTGATCCCAGACACTGGAGGTATCAGTAGCGCTGCTTGGAAGGTCACCGACTTGCGTCCAATCTCTAGCACCATCCGGTTTATATCTCCAAATCTTCCCTTGCCTTTCGGATCCGATGTAACCACCAAAGTACAATATCTCCTTACCCGCCCAAACAGCACTTCCATACGCGATTGGATCCATGCTCCCAACCTTTTCTAGTCTTTGTCTTGTTACGCTAAATTTTAATATGTCTTTTTGAATGGCCCCATTTGGCCCAATCCCTCCCAGGACATAAATTGAATCCTCTCCATCGTACACGACTGGCATACTCTGGAGGGGAACAGGAAGTCTTGTGTAAGATGAAATGGCTTCAAAATTTTGAGCGAATGTTTCACAGGACAGAAAGAGTATCGCTACGGCAAGAATTCTCTGGAACATGTTTAGAAAGTTCTTTGTATTGCAAGACTTGATATATTCTTGTAATTATGGCTCTTATTGTTAGTATCGAACTAAAATCCGAGCTTGCCTTTTTATACGGTTTCAAACATCGTTTTCAAACCTTTGAACAACTGTTGCTTTTCATAATAATTTCCCTGGAAACTTTTGCGTCAACAGTTCAAGATTGACTGCATAGAATTAGTCCGACCTCACCTGTGCAAAGAGTACAATAACCAAGAATTGTCTTCATCATGTTTGGAATACACGTATATGTACGTCAGACTAAGCATTTATATGCTATTGTAATTATAGAATTTACTATGTATTTAACTAAAATATGAACTTGTCTTTTTATACGTTTTCTAACTTTTGAACAACTGTCACATTTGAAATTAATTTCCGTAGAAATTTCCTAATGTCAACAGTTTGAGATTGATTACAATTAGTCCGATTCTGCAAATAGTACAAAAACCACGATTTTTTCATTATGTGTGGAATACACGTATGTACGACAGCAAGCCAGAGAAGTCTTGCCAGGTATTCAATTTCCTGGATCCTGGGAAATGATGTCAAGTTTCATTTCGGTGGTATCTAGGAAGGTTGGATTCGTATTTACATTAAATTAAACTCCTTAGTTCTAACTCGTTAAAGTCAATTTACCTGGATAGAACTAGAAGTCACTGAATCTATCGGTTTAAAGCCGAAATTCGTTGTTTACCTGCACTTTATACTAGTTTCGCATCACGTGTTTTCTTTCTATTAGGTGCTTTTCCTGCTTGTAGGGGTACCTTCCCTATGCCAGATGAAAATGAACCAGTTCTCTATGAAAAATACGCGATAACATTCATGCGGAGAGTGTCTACTAATGCGTAAAAAGAAATGAGTAGATTACACATGTTGTGAGTTTTACAATTGAGAAAGATGATTGACGGTGTCTTTGTGGTGTTTACGAAAGGTCGCCCGTTTGTTTGTTCTATTCTTTGGCGTAGTTACAGGAATTTATATTGCAGGCAACCTGAAAAAAATTCAACATTTACTCTATCAGCTTAAAATTAATAATATTTCATTCAAATGACTAATTTTTATACCTTGGATTCCTCCAAAGTCCATCGAAAATTGTTATTAGATTAAATTGTGTTCGTTCTACTTCGAAAAAATACATCTTCAATAAATTCTAGCTTGGCTGTAACATAAATCCTCGAAGCCAAGCCCAAAAATTGAACAAACAAATGTGCGACTTTTCGTAAACACCCTGTATATGTTTGTATGTGTATGTACATGTAGACATAAGAAGTTGTGGATTGTAAACATTGTACTTGATCCCGTTTGAACTGTCGTGCTTTTACTTGAATTTGTATTGGAGGTCAATCAGTTTTCCACTTACGCACGTGAATTTGACTGTATTTTCAATAATGTATTGAATCAGAGAGCATACATTTATTTGTTATTCTCCAATCTTATGTAAGTTTCGGTTTTTAAGACTTGCATTGTTTTAATAATCTCTAGAGAGAAAAAAGGTCAACCAGATCTGAACTCATCTCATCTTGTGAAAAGCATTCTCATTCCCATGTACTCTGGGTTATGCATGCCCTACACGTTGGTGATACTGTGATACCAAATACCGATGACCACGTCCTCGTTGGTTGCCGATTCTTGTCCTGGTGGTACCATTATAAAAAAGCATTTTACTTATGCGGTAGCTTGTAATGGACTCAGATGGAAATGATTTTGTTATCCAGGGGTTGGCAAGCAACCAAATACAACTAGAAATAAAAAAGTCATCAAATGATTCCTGAATCGACTGGCAAGGCAGGGAAGTTAATATGTTGGGGTTGCTTAGAAACAAAATGGAATTAAAATATTTGAATGTGCATTATTCAGGTTATATGTTTAGTTCCTCTCTACATTATCAATTATCATATCTCTACTACTTGTAAATATTATTTTCTTCTGACAGCCACCAAGTTCACAGGGACATGGTGGAATTGTCTATGAACCACCCTGTACAATATTTACCAAGCAGTGTTAATCTTTCATTTTCTTATTGAAAGCAATACTTGTACGCGGACGAGATTGGGAATATTGGGATGGACATAGAATTACTGAGAAATATGATTGAATAACATTATGACTCATTTATTTTGCAATCTTGTAGAAAATAGACTACAAAACTGTCATTTGTGTTTTAGACACATTCTGTTACTCCTCGCACTCAATTACTCGCCAGAATAAATTAGTTTTAACCCCGCTTATTAACAGTTTACAAATGGATTGGATTTTCAATAAACTACCCGAATTTTTCATGCATAAGAATTAAATATAAAATTGCAAATATTCCTATCGAGTCTCACCAGTCAGCGAAAACTTCAGAGCATTAAAATGGGAAACAAATTGTTTAAAAGTAAGTATCGACAAATAATTATAAGAATCAATAAATATTCACTGAAGTTCACCGTAATACCGAAGGTCACCAGGGCTAAGACAGCGTGACAGTATGCGGTTCCCGTCTCCTATCTGTTGGGACGGGGTTCGAATCCCTGTGCTTGATATATTTCAGTCAAAGTGATGTGAATTCTAAACCTCCATACCAGGGTTGCGGGGTTTCTCCCTCGTTGAGCCCCCGCCAGGGTATACCAAATGTCTCTGTGTGAATCGGTATTTTCGGTTATCGCGTCACGATACTGCCGGTAATCAGTATATTACTATGTGTTTCTTTTGTGTATGAAGTCTCCATTTCTTTTGCTAATTAGGTGCACGAGATAAAGATAATCCAGGAGAGAAGAAGGAAAAAGATTTGCAATCAAACGAATCAATTTCGGATTCTCCCATTTCCACTCCCCATGAGATAAGTCTCCAGGACGCATACCCGGAAGAAGAAAAAACGAATATTTCAGAATTGAAAAAGTCCACTCCAGAACCTTTTAACTCAAAATGGCCAGAAGTTCACTGTCACGATAGAGAGGACTCGGAGTTGGAGTCAGTCAAGGAAACGATCAGTAAATTAGACGCAGATGATCAGCAGCAGAAACCGAACCCTATGATGTAACCGTGGATCAGAATTGTGTGAGTAGACAGTTCGCCATGAAACGACTCAAGGATGACATGGTGGAATTATTCCACGAAGCACCTCCTGGAATCACTGCAATTCCAATGGAGGACGACATATTCTTGTGGAGAATCTCAATATTAGGTCCAGAGAATTCCCCATTCCAAGGGCGTGTCATCCAAGGCATAATTCAGTTCACTGGCGAGTACCCTTACATCCCACCTTTTGTCAGCTTCACCCCAACCATTTTCCATCCGAATGTCTCTGAGTCAGGTGATTTGTGCTTGAATGAATTTCACAAACATTGGACGCCGTGCTACGCCCTATCATCGTTTTTGACATCAGTCAAGTATCTATTGGCTGAACCCTCCGGTCTTGACCCCGCCAATTCACTCGCAGCAACTGTTTTTCTCTATAACCCCATTGTTTATGATGAGATGGCCCGGGAGTCAGCGTCCTTACACCCGCCACACCATCAAGAACAATTAGAAGATCAAGAAGAAGCCCTGGTTGGTGAATTCAAAATTACTTCCATATAATGTGTACAACGTTGGATGTTCGCAATGCTACTTGTCGTAACCGATTGGACAAACTCTCCTGCTCCGTTAGTTCATAATGTAAATTATTAATTTACAGAAAACTCGCAAAACGAACAAAGAGACAAACAAAGAAGATCTGATTTAAATTCAACTTAATTTAATGAAAACTAGAATCTGGAGATGTTCAATACGATTAAGAGACGATGGAATTGTATGTTGTGAAGAATTAAAACTTTATGAGCCGTTGTTGACAATAAACTTTGGTGGTTTATTCATTTATCAGAACAAGTGAGCTATTCATCATGGATATAAATTAGAGCTTCATTTGGGTCTGGAGTCCTGATTCTGGATTCCAAATAACTTTCCTCATTTTAGTTCGAAAGAGATCTTAATTTTTGTCCAAACTCTCGTGATAAAAATGCGAGAGAAAAGTTATGGGTCTTCAAAGTCTAGATTCTACCTAAGCTCAAGTTAGACCTGTTCGAGTCAACTTCCCCGTAAAGCGGTCCAAGAATGAGTGCTGACCCCGAAACAGGTGGTGCTAACTTGCGCTTAGCAAGAATTTAGATTGTTGAAGACCTATGACATATTGATTGGATTTTTACACGAGCGATGACCTCGTGGAGTCATTTAAATTTTAAAGACATTCATTCGCAAACAGATTTAGGGGTTTGACATTTTGCAGAAACAAATTGTAGTTCCGCCGTACCAATTGACCCGACAAGAAAGTCAGGGCGACCAAAGAAAGCTTCCAAAGCTCTTATTGTGGATCAACTTTTATTTCTATTATATAATGCGGGGAAGGTGGAGAAATTTATAATTTTTGTTTTATTTTCGAGTTTTGTGCAAATATTTCCTCTTGCATTTGAAGGAGGAGACTTTGTGAAATAGCAACCAATATTTGGGGCTGATGTTATTCTTTGTACGGACGATGTTACACTTTTTTCAGGCAACCACTAAGTCTTGGGGTAGAAGTGACCTGGGGACAGAGTTACCTATTTTCGGGGACAAAGTTATTTCTTTACGGGGCAATAATATATCAATCCGTTAATCCCCAGCTCATAAAATTTCTGCGGCCATATATAATATCAATAAAGTTATTCGAGGTGTTTCAGAACCAACAATCGATTCCACGTAACTACATTATTGTTGACAAAATCTTACGTCTGAAATGACATTGCGCCGTTATTTTTGTTGAAACTGCACCCTGTACGCACCATAGCGCATTGGAGAATGGCTTGCTAGACGCTCAAATACATTTTGGATAATATAGCTCTCACAGGTTTTCAGATTTTATCAACATTAATAAAGATATGTAGAATAGGTTGTTTTTTTTCTGAAACACCTTGTATATATTTCTCATCAGATAAATAAACTTTATTCAAGTTTCACTTGATAGATAGTTTATTTCAAGTGACGAGAAAACATAACATGTATGAACCACATTTTATTATTTTATATGCCCATGCACCATTGTGAGTTGTCAAAATTTTAACAATCAATAGCACAGTACATTCATGCACATGAGAAAAAAATTGTATGTCATTTCTACCACATCTGACACATTGGACACAGATTCTACAAGTTGTACATCTCAATATTCTTCTGACAGCTGCAAAGATCAGAGGGATATGGTGGAATTGTCTATGACTCTATGAGCCACCCCGTACAATATTTAGCTTCCAGTATTTACTTACTTTCCTCCATTCATTAGAAATGTAATGTGTAAAGTGTAATACATAACATTACGTGAGAGATAGGGGTCGGTCATGACAATTCCTGCTGATTATTATTATTATTGAATAATATTATTACTCATTAGTACAGGAATCCCACGGACTACCTGTTGAGACGTGGTTCGAATCCCCGAGTCTGGTACATCTCGGCCCGATGCGTGGTGAGGTTTTTTACCTTGAACCAGCTGGGGTTTTCCCACTTCCTCTTTCATGAATCCGTAAAGTGGCCTAGTGGCGCGGGAAGGTCGGTTTCCACAAGGATGCCCTGATGGTCTAAGGTCTAAGTAAGGGATCTTATCGATATTAAGGGATTTTATCGATATTAAGGGATCTTATTGATATTAAGGGATTTTATCGATATTAAGGGATTTTATCGATATTATAGGGATC
>JAQFYE010002802.1:0-16965 GCA_034694305.1 Protaphorura glebata
TTACTACTACTGTTGTTACCATTTGAATCCCTGGCCAACCTAACGGACAATGCTCGAAACATTTTTGCGTACGACTTCTTCTTAGTTTACAACTATTTTATTTTAGAGTAGAGAACCCAACCCTCGCTAGCGAGGGTAGGTACCCGTCGTAGTAGGAAGGATTTGAAAATTTCGTCGCGCGACCCGATCCACGGTTCCAAAACGAACACGGGAGCTCCATATGGTACGTAAGTAACAATGTTTGGCATAGGCGCCGCTTCACGACGCCCCACCTGTCTGACCCATCTATATGGACGTGTGTGTGGAAAATGAATTGGTCTGATCCTGTCACGGGAGAGTACAGAATGTTGACGACTCGAGTCTAGTCCAGATTGATTGGTCTGGTTAGGTGGGGATAGTGAGGAGAGGAGAATTTTTGTGTAGCGTTCCTCGGAGATAAGGCTCACACTGACCAATGACGACTCATGCAAATGTGCTCACGCACAGGAAGAAGGAGTCACCTGGGCTTTTTTATGTATATAATGCCTTTGTTAACGGCATTGCGAATAATTGTTGTGGTAGTTATGGTAGACATAACGTTTAATGAAGCTTGAATTTTGGTTGAATTGTTGCAGACCATTCAGAAACGGTGGAATGATTTGAACGCCACTGCAGAAAACAAGAACGAATTTACCCTTGCGCAGGCTGGACAACTTGAAGCTTATAAAATCTTACGTAAAGACGTTCTGGCTTGGCTAGACTCAATTCAAACAAGATCTGACACTCTTGGCCCAGTACCGTTAGATGAAGGTTTGTTGAACAGTCAAACGGGTAAACTCAACAAAATCGTGAAGGAGTTCGAAGACTACAATGAAAAAATTGAATTGGTTAACCAGTTGGGACATCGCTGGGAGGATTTACCAGAAGGGTCGGGGATTCAGGAGGAACTGAATGAAATCAACAATCGGTACAATGAAGTTGATACGAAACTCTTAATGCTTAAAGAGGATTTAAGTGCTACCAGACAGGATCTACATAAAATCACTTCAGATTTGACAGCCCTTGCAGAATTTCTGGACAAAGAGGAATCCCACATGTCGAAGCATTTAATTCCTCCAGACCGCGAGAAATCTGATGAGTTGATTAAGATTTTTAGAGGTATACTGGAAGAGATGTACGGTACTCAAGGTTTGATCGACGAGACGAATGCTAGAGTGGACAACTTATTTAGTGGAAATACGAATGCATTGGCGTCTGAAGGTCTGAGAGCTCATATGGATGATATTAATCAAAGGTGGAAATGCCTTCAGGACTTGGCTAAAGGAAAATCTGCCGCCGTTGAACATATGAAAGAATTCTATGATTTGCACGACAGTTTGGGCAGTTGGTTAAATGCAAAGGATAGACTATTGGCCGTACTGGGGCCAATTGTATCTGAGCCAAGAGCGGTTCAATATCAGCTTGAACAAGTACTAGTTATGCAAGATGAGTTCGGTTCACAAAAATCTGTTCTGAACACCTTCAATACTGTGGGAAATAATATTCTTTCTGAAGTTAATTCCGCTTCACCAGAAGGTATTGTCGTTAATGAACAACTGGCCAGTACTAATCATAAGTGGGATGATGTCCTTCAGACCTTGAATAACCGTGAAAAAAAACTGGGTGAGGTATCTGTTTCGAGCACTGATTTTTATAACAATTTAAGTAAAGTTCAAGAAAGTCTCCACACAATTATTGACGATTTGGAGGAGTTGACGTTAGGAAGGCATGCTTTGGGGCCACATAATGTACGTGAACGGCTGGGTGTCATCGAAAAAGAATTTCAGCATGACTGTAGTGTGTTCACCGATATTGAAAGTGCTGGTTCCAGTTTGTCTAGCATAGTAAGTGATCCAGCATCAAGTGGAGACATCAAGCAGAAACTGAATCAAGTCCATCGACTTATCAATCAGTGTCATCGGAAATTTGACGATTTGAATGCTGAGCTTGAGAACTCAAAGAAAGATCTCGGAGACTTTAACATTGCTCGGGACGCAATACAAGAATGGTTGAAACCTATGCTTTGTCACCTCTTGACAAAATTGGTCGTTTCTGCTGACCGTGACATTTTGAGACAGCAGTTTGAAGAGTACCAGGTAAGTTTGAATCACGGATTGACGAATAATATTTTCTGTTATAATTATTATTGGTACGTACTTTTATATGTTCTAGCCGGTGTATAAGGACGTTATGAATAAAGAATACGAAGTTATCATGACTTTGGACAAGGGAAGAGAATTGGCTACTGGAAACTCTCTTAACAAAGATGATTTGGACGATGTTCAGAAATTTATTTCTCAAGTAGAAAAAGATTTGGATAATCTCAAGAAGGGAACCGTTGAAAGACAAAGTCGACTTCAAACATGCTTGGAACACTGCCGGCAATATTATCTAATTTCAGAGTCTTTCCTTCCGTGGTTGACTGAAGTCGAATCAAAGCTGATTCACTTCAAACTTACTTCGATAAATAGGGCAGACATTGAAAATGGGTTAAAAGAAATCAATTCTATCAAGAACGACATTTTGCGACACACTGGAGGGTTTGATTCAGCCGTTTTTCAAGGTGTAACTTTCCTCTCTGCTTGCGACAAAGATAAAGACGGCGTCCAAGGAGCATTACAAGATTTGAAGGACCGCTGGAAAGCTCTGAATGGTAGGGTTTTTGATACAACTCAAGAATTAGAGAATGCTGCCACATGCCTCAACCAGTTTAACGATAATGTCAGAGATGTAACCAACGTTCTGACTACCTGCGAAGATCGTCTAAGAGAAGCAGCTGACCTAAAAGACATGAGAGTCAATCCTAAGATAAAGGCAGTTTCTGAAGAAATGAAGAAACTGGAGCAACCTATCAGTGATATTCAACAGCAAGAGAGAAATCTTTGTCAATTAAGTAATCAGATGGGCTTCAAAATTGTGCACATTAGTGAAACAGTTAACTGTATTGTGGACAGATTTAAAAATATTAATTTAAAATTGTCTGAACGTGAAGCAGCTGCTAGTGAAGACCAGAGAATGATTTCCCAATTTATCGCAAACCTAAAAGGAATTGAGTCAGAGGTGGCAGAATTAACAAACGAGTTAATCGCTCTGGGACCAACACCTCGTGATCATGTAACAGTTGCTAACCAGTTGAAAGAAGTTGAAGGACTCCAGATTAAAGTTGATTCCAAGATTGGTGCCGTTGAAGAACTTGGACTGACTGGTGAAGATTTGAAACGGAAAGGTTTGTTTTCTAATATTTATAATATTGTTTTTCTTCATGGAATTGTTATATGTTGTGTTTCATATGACAGAATGCTTTAATAAAACATAATTTTACGAAAGGTTTGACGGTGGAACCGGCTGAAACTGGCGAACAGATTGATCGCATGAAGAGCAAGTTATCAAGTATGTCCACCCGATCCAAACGAATGGAAGAAGAGTTGGGGAACACAAAGGAGAAGCTTACACAGTTTGATAGACTCTGTGCTGAGGTTAACCAAGAGATGCTTGATTTATTAAAGAATGAACCGTCCCGAATTTTAACAGGGGATGTTGACAGTTTAAAGAAACAACAATCAAAATTGCAAGACTTCAATAATCAACAACTAGTCCCCACTGGGAAGAAAGTTTCGGAATGTAACGTATTAGGACAAGGTTTAATTCAATCAGCTGGGAATAATGTCGTTACTACTGGTTTAGAACATGATCTGGAAAATGTTAATGACAATTGGAATAAACTTAAGGACAAGGTATGAACGGATTACTTTATCTTCTGCTAATGTTTGGGGATATTTTCTAACTTACATTTTACTTTACTGAATCAGACTTTAGACGAGGAACGAAAATTGGACATGGCGCTGCTGAAATCTGGTAAATTTGTGGAGGCTTTGGACGGCCTCAGCAAATGGCTGAATGATATAGAAGACATGGTCTCAAATCAGAAATTACCATCATCGGACTTTAAAGTTGTGAAAGCCCAGCTACAAGAGCAAAACTTTTTAAATAAAATGATATTTGATCGGCAAGATTCTGTCACTTCAATTTTCGAAATGGGGAAAGAGCTTTCATCGACAGGAGCACAGCCAGATGCCAGAAAAACGGCGGAGGGACAAGTGATGGATCTGTGTAGACGTTATGACGATCTCAATACTGCAGCCAGGGAACGTTACAAAGCGCTGGAAGACACCATACATGTTGCTACTCTATTTCAAAGCAAAAATGGTTCTCTATCAGACTGGCTAGACAAGACGAGAAAGAGATTAAAGGAAATGTCACTAGTTCCAACAGACGAAGATAAAATCCAAGTCAAAATCAAAGATCGCGATGTAAATTTTCATTCTATTCTAACTAAGTAGATTATTTCTTAGTTTTCTAATAGCCATCTTCTTCTAATTTCAGGTCCTTCATAACAATATTTTAATGAAACAGCAAGAATTCAATGATTTCGCTGATGTTGCCGCTTCTTTAATCGAATTCGTTGGGGATGAAGAGGCTGCTATTGTGGCTGACAATCTTCAGGATGTGACTGACCGCTACGCTAATTTGGTGGAACACTCCGATGCGACAGATAATTTATTGAAGCAGGCCAAAGATGCACTGAGGCATTTGGTGCTTTCTTACGAGGATTTGGTCAAATGGATGGATAATATGAATAACCGATTGAATAAGCAAAAAGTCTTACTCGTCCATAATAAGGACAAACTTCTGGATCAAGCAGATCATCTAACAGTATGATATTAAGAACTTTTAGATTTCATTTAAACTTATTCACTACCAAATCTCTGCTAAATTGGGTGCATGTTGTCCGGATCCTGTCAAAAACCACAGAAAATGTGTTTGATCGTGGTTGTAGATTTTCGGAATGCTTTATGCATTAGTATATTGCAGATTTTCGGAATGTTTTATGTAATGGTATAGTGTATATTTATTTACTTTGTCGTAGGCTTTAACTGATGAAGTAAGAGACCACGAAAATCAAATGGATGAAACTGTGGAGTCTGGTTTAGAACTCATGAAGACAATTTCAAGTGATGAAGCGATTCAGTTAAAGGAAAAACTAGATTCTCTTCAGTCTCTGTTTGGTGAAGTAACAAATACGGCTGGAATTCTTCTGAAGAATGTTCAAGAAGCATTACCCTTAGCTATACAATTCCATGAGTGTCACACAAATCTATCAGATTGGATGGAAGAAGCAGGCGAAATTCTTCAGAGTTTAGATCATTCTAATTTTGTAGAGAACGAAACTGAAATTACTCGACTCAATGATCAGATTGGAGAGAAGCGCAAAATTTTAGAAGTCATCAACCTTGTTGGGCTTCAGCTCTGTCAAATTTCAAAGGGTGACGAGGCATCTGCCGTCGATTCTATTATAATCAGAGACAACAGAAATTTGGACTCAATTTGTGACCAAGTTCAACGGCGAGCCGAGAGAATGTCAATGTCGAAGGAGAGATCAACACAATTGCTGGTTGATATTGAGGACTTGCTTGACTCTTTCCGAGAGGTTGAAAGTCAAATCGTGGACGCTGAGAAGCCAAGTTGTGAGCCAGAGATTGCCAGAATTCAGCTACAAGAACACCGGGCACTCAATGATGAACTTGTAAGTCAAAAGGGAAGAATTCGGGATGTTCTGTTGTCTTGCAAAAAAGTAAGTGTAATACCACAAATATTGGCGATTTAACGGATTGAGTTTTTAAAAATTATGGCGCTTCTAATTTGCGACTCGAGTGCCTTTTATATTTTTTCCAAATCTTTAATCTTATCTGGCGTGTATGTATATTCAAGGCTTTACGAGATACATCCCCGACTCAAGACACGAATGGATTACGCGAGAAGGCCGAACATTTGAAGGAAAGGACGGATTCCGTCTTGAAATTAAGTACAAGTCGTCTTCACGCCTTAGAGCAAGTCATACCCCTTGGGGAACACTTTTCTGAAACTTCTACTGGTTTGAATAATTGGATGGATACGATTGAGGATGAAATTAATTCAATTGAAACCCCTGCCATTAGGCCGGATCAAATTATGAACTTACAGGACAAGACACAAGGTCTAATACGAAGTATGAATGAATATCGACCTTTGCTAGACAAATTGAACAAAACTGGTGCGGCCTTGTGTAATCTTTGTAGTGACGAGAATACGATAAAAATTGAAGAAATTATGCATTTCGATAATGAGAAATATAGTGCATTGAAGATGAACCTTCGGGATTATAAACGCTCCCTAGAGGCAGCCCTCCAGGTAAAAACATTTCAAACTTCTTCATTTTTTGCAACCTCAGTTTGATTAATCAGTATTTTTTATAACAGGAATCGAGCCAATTTAAAGACAGGCTGGACGGCTTGAGTAATGCGTTGGAAAATACAATGGATCAAATTAACAATTTTGATCCAATATCCGCGCAACAAGGGAGAATCCGAGAGCAAATTGACGAGAACGCATGTGTCATCGATGACTTGAGAAAATGGGATGAAGCGTTTAATGTGGTATCGACTTTAACAAATGAAATTATGAGCAAAGACCCTAGCAAAAATCAACCGGCTGGAGACGTGAAACAAAAATTAAATAGAATCAATACACTCCGGGATAAAATTCAAAAGATAACTAAGACACGAGAAAATGATCTTAATGATGCATTGGCTCTTGCGGGGACATTTTGGACAGAGTGTCAGGCCATTTTGGATGAAATAGAAGAACTGCAAGATAAGCTAGATAGCGAGGAGTCCCCTGCTCTTGAGCCAAAGGCTATTCAACTACAAAAACTTAATCTTGACGAAATTAAAAAGTGTGTTCTGAGCATCGAGCCAGATGTCTTGCGAAGTCGGAGAAATGCTGAGTGTTTGGCTAAAATCTGCAATGAACATGACCACCCCGACATCAAAAAGAATATTTACGAATTGGACGGTGCTTGGAATAATCTTAATGATTCACTTGGGAAAAGGAAATCGAGCCTAGATGATGTGCTTGTGAAAGCAGTAGAATTTCAAGATGCTCTTAAGGTGATCGGGTCTACTATTCAGATTTTTTCCTAAATTCCTTCTACTGACTGCCATTTTAAATTGTGCATATATTCAATTTACTTCTTAGGGATTACAACACATTTTGAACGACGCTGAAGGGATACTCGACCTCTTCGGTTCGGTTGGAGATGATTTAGATGCCGTGAAGGAGCAAATTGTGGAATTAAATAACTTGAAGTCGAACGTTGATCCAGTTATGGTTAGACTGGAAGCCTTGAACAGGTCAGTCAAAAAATTAATCCGATAACATTTCGTTTTTTGCGGATCTAAGGCAGGAAACTTGCACAGTTAAAAGGTTTCATATAGTAATACATTTTGGTGGAACACATGGATCCCCGATCCCCTGAGTAATGTTTGTAGAAGTTAAACCTTGACCATACAAAGTCAAAAGTCCTCCCTAAGTACCGCCTACGTATGCCCAGACCTGGGCCCTGACTTTTGCCATCTCGCGTTGCCCCCATAACAATTCTTTTCAATCAGTGCTAAAGGTGGTATAACTGCGTTAATAGTGTCAGAAACTTTACTTCTCATTTAATCTTACCCGAACTGATCTAACAAATATAAGCAAGCAGACAATATAATTTATAAAATGTTGTGACACAGAATACATGGAATGAAATTAGCAGTAAATCAAACGAAAACGTTAAATTCAAATAGAAACGTTCACACGGAAATAAACCTTATTCTATTCTATCCTATTCTATTCCAGAGGCATATGCGTTGTTAGATCTAGGTACTGCTATATAGTTGGCTAGGAGGGGGGGGGGCTGAAAAGGTACGGCTCAGATGTGGTCATATGTAGGCGGGACTTAGGCAAAACTTTTGAGTTTAGATGGTCAAGGTTTAACTTCTACAAACATTATGTGCTATTTTTGTAATCAGCAGAAACTCCGTTTGTTTTGCAGGCGAGCGCAAGAACTGACCGACAGACGAGCATCTGGTCAAGTTGCTAAAATCAGAGCTCCGCTAGTTGATGTTAATCGCAGGTGTGATGACCTTGTCAAGCGGATTGGAGAGCGTCAAAGAGAATTGGAAAATGGTCTACTTCACCTTGGACAGTTCCAACATGCACTAAACGAGTTAATGGCTTGGACCAACAAAACGATCAAGCACATGGATTCTTTGAGAAAGTGCGTGGGTGGCGATCCGCAGTACCTGGAAGTCGAACGGGCCAAGTTTAGGGTAATTTTTAATATGAGAATTTCGGATTTCGATATGCTGAGGAAATTCTAAAAAATTTCATTTATCTCACACTGCTTTTTCT
The DNA here is from genome assembly GCA_034694305.1 of Protaphorura glebata. Lineage (NCBI taxonomy): Eukaryota > Metazoa > Arthropoda > Collembola > Poduromorpha > Onychiuridae > Protaphorura > Protaphorura glebata. The sequence continues at coordinate 8,290 of JAQFYE010002802.1, forward strand.
TAGGTTATACTTGCTGATATTCAGTCTCATCAGAACAGCGTGGACGCTCTTAATACAGCGGGTTTACATTTAATTGAGTCTGAGAAAGGTTCTGACAGTGCTTCCAAAACTCAGCAAGAACTAGCTAGTTTGAACGAGATATGGCTTGAGTTGGAACATAAATCATCCGGTCGACAACAAGAACTTGAAAACGCTTTATACGTAGCTCAAACTTTCAGTGTAGAAATTCAAGACCTTCTGTTTTGGCTTAATGATGCCGACGTAGCGCTGTCACCCACTAAACCCGTTGGTGGACTCCTTGACACTGCAGCCGAACAACTGGAACATTTTACGGTAAATTCATGGTTAATGAGTTGCATCGCGAAAAATATATTCAATCAGTTTGCAACACTGAAATTATAATGATTCTGACAGGAAATTTACAACGATCTGGAGACTAATAGACCAAAAGTTGAAGCCATTCTTCAGCAAGGTCAAGAATATCTAAAGAATTCATTGGAAAATACAGCTGTAAACTTGCAACACAACTTGCGAACACTTCGACAACGGTGGGAAATTGTTATGAATCGGGCCAATGATAAGAAAGTTCAACTCGAAATTGCTTTGAAGGAAGCAACCGAATTCCATATCGTCGTCCAAGAATTTATCGATTGGTTGACAGAGGCAGAAATGTATGTTAAAACGCTAGAGCCTACTTCACGCGTTATGGAGAAAGTTGTGGACCAAGTTGAAACCCATAAAGAATTCCAACGAGAAGTTAACTCTCACCGGGAGATAATCCTAAATTTGGAGAAGAAAGGAAACCATTTGAAATTCTTCAGTCAAAAGCAGGACATAATTTTGATTAAGAATTTGCTTGTAAGTGTACAACACCGGTGGGATCGTGTCGTTGCTAAATCTACTGAACGGACAAGATCACTTGACATTGGATTTAAAGAGGCGAAAGAGTTTCATGATGCCTGGTTAGCTTTGTCTAATTGGTTAGATGACTCTGAGCCTAATTTGGATGTAGAAATTTTCAGCGCTGGGAACAATTCTGCCAAAATTAAACAAATGCTAGTGAAGCACAAAGAATTTCAGCGTACGTTAGCTGCTAAACAGCCAGTTTATGACTCGACACTCCGAACAGGAAAAACTCTTAAAGACAAGGCTCCTAAAAATGATGAACCCATACTGCGACAGATGTTGACAGAATTGAAAACAAAATGGAGTTCAGTCTGCAACAAAAGCGTGGATAGACAAAGAAGTTTAGAAGATATTCTTGTGAAATCTGGACAACTGACGGATGCTTTCAGTGAGATAACGGATTGGTTGAAGCAAACTGAACAGCTCGTTGTGGAGGACAGTCGCGTCAGAGGTGACTTGGACACGGTCCTAGCACTTATTGATCAGCATAAGGTAGTCTTTCGGATTATTGATTTTTTTTTGTAGGCCGCAGGCAATAAGGTACACGTAGTGGACTTGTAACATATAGGAGCGTTGAAATGTCAAGACATCTTAGAGTGTCCCGTAGTCGTAGTCTCTTCTCATTCCCATAAAGTATGTCGAAATTCATTATTTTCGTTGGGAGCCACAACGAAAAGAGTAAAGTAACTCGGCGCGCTGGTGTAACATAATATGAAGAGGACAAAGTGCGAAAACACGATAACGTGAAATCAAAATTTCTTTAAATATTGCCGATTTAAATACTAAATCTGGCATTTTTTGTTACAGAAAATAGAGGACCAACTTCGTAACCGACAGTCACAGTTGGAAGATCTATTCGAAAGTGCGAATGAAATTATGGCAACAGCGTCTGTGGATGAGAGGGAACGTTTAGCTGGTCAAGTCAAATTCATAAAATCATCATTTGACGAAATAGGAGTAAAGAGTAATATCAAATCCTCACGTCTCGAAGACGCACTCGCTGAGGTATACTTTATTGTTAACAATAGGTTTTTATTTGCATTTCTAAGTAATGTGTTTATGAATAGGCTGAAAAGCTCCACACATCCGTCAATGTTTTATTGGAATGGCTATCGGACGCGGAGATGCGCCTTCGTTTTGCTGGTTCGCTTCCGGAAGATGAACATTCTGCTGATGCATTTGTAGAAGAACAAGACAGGTATTAAGCTTACATTTACAATTTACATCGATTACATGACTTATATTCTTCATCTGAGATTCGTCTATTTTAAAGTGTGGCCTGCGCATGGTAAAGGTACGTGTAGAAAATAAAGTCGACGTTATTCTTTAGGTTCATGCAATATCTTCTGGTGAAAGAGCAGGAAAAAGAGGATACCGTTAATCTTGCAAATACTATACTGGAGAATGCTCATCCAGACGCCGAACATTTGATAAAGCATTGGATTTCTGTTATCAAATCGCGATGGGAGGAAATTTCGTCTTGGGCTAAGCAGGTACGGTCTGATTTTAGTCGAGGATACCGTTATTACTTTAGGAACAGGTCAATACAGACAATATTACTATAATTTTTGTCTCACGACCGTTCTAGGAGTAATTGTTTTGTACCCGTGAAGAAGGTAGCAAATGTATATTCATTTATTCATTGCCATACAACTTCCCATAATTGGATCCTTAGGTTTGGCGTAATTTTCACATGTGCTAATTACATAGTTACAGTTAGCCGTTTTAATAAATGTACACATAATTACTTACATATTAAGATGTTTGCTTAGGTTAAATTCTCTCACGATTAGATTTCGATCATATATAAACCGCTGTACTGGTTTGGTCCGTACGACTTGTGTGAGGGTTTCCTGCATAATTTTAGTTGTCCCAACCGTGATTCCCTGTATTTGTATATTTGTTTTTCATATATTAGAACGAAATATTGTTAAGGCCTACGAATTTCACAAATTTCTAAAATGCTGTGGGAGCGTATGAATGGAATAAATCTAGACTCTTTGGATGTTTCAACTAATTCTCCACCGCTATTTCGTATGTAGACAAATGTATTAGCTTTTTAAATCAAGTGAATGTTTGAAACACTTTGCCAATTTTATTGACATGCGTTGTTCAGTCAATTTATTGGCTGACAGGCATTACCGTATGAACTAAAACGCTAGAGACGATTTTTGGAAAAAGTGGCCGTTATTTCGTGGACACAGTTACTTTGTGAGGGTGAACAGTTTGCATTTTTGTTAAAATGCATTCCAGGACCACGTTAAAACAAGGTTAGGCCACTGACACTTCCATGTCTCACGGGTTAAATCATAGCTTCCAAAAAAATTAAAGACATTCCTTAAAATAAGACTTTTCGTGAAGTTTCTAAACTGTTCACCTTCAGGAAGCTTACTGATTCTGCTATCTCTATCTACAGGGTGTCTCAGAGAAAGCGTATAGTTGTTTGATGATATTTTGACGTAGTTACGAAAATTTACATTACAGGCAATGAGAGAAAACTGCCCAACAACGAAAAAAACAAACAACTGGGCGCTTTCTCTGAGACACTCTGTATTTCGTCAGGAACTTCTAGTTTTATGAAGTTCATACAGAAAGTGGCTCAACCGCCCTTAAACGAATTCATTCAAAATGGTTTTATAATTAGAAATATTTAGAATTAGTAGGCTGGCTGACTTTTTTGTACGAAGGACTTGTTTTTTCTAGCGAGACCAAAAGCTGCACTCACACATGATCGGATTGCGACAAGCAAAGCTACTACTAGAAGAACTCGTTGCTTGGCTTCAAAAATGTGAAGACGCTTTGATAAAATTGGAAGCCGAATCTCTTCCTGATGATTTGAATCAAATTCAATTACATACCAAGGTGAGGAGATGATCTCGGCCGGTTGTTAATTGCCTGTCGTGTTTTCCCTTCCCCGCTATTCCTTTCAACGATTAGTGTCAAGATCAAGTAGATCAAGTGAGATGCCTTTCGCATCTCATTTGCGCTCGTCGCAATTTATTAACAATTTGTTTTACTGATTTGCAGGATCACAAAGGTTTTATGGAAGGAATGGCGATTCGTCAAGCTGACATTGATGCCGTTTGCAAACCGAAACATTCAGGGCGGCAACTGGCTGGAAAATCAAAATTTCCAGTGCCCAGAATGCACAGTGGCACACCCAGGTACATTTGCTAGTTTCTTTCGTATTGCTTGTTGACTTCGGAAGACAAGTGGATCTGGTTATAATGGAAATCAAGGTGGTTATTGTACTGAACTGTTTGGGCTACGGAACATTATGATATTAATAAAGAATTCTCTTGGCTCCGCTACCTTTTGAAGTTAAGAATCAAGCGGTATACAATTCCTTTTACAACCGGACACAGAGCGAATAGTCGTTTATCATCTACTAGTTGTCAAGTCTTTTCTGATTTACCAGTCAATTAAAAAGACACAATTGAGAAAAAAAACTTTTTAAGAAATATAAGGTTAAGGCAATGCCAAACTTGGAAGCGGGTTGCGCAAATCATAGTCCTCTTTATAAAGACAAAATAATATTGTATCGGTTAACAAAGAGAAGGGGAAGTTCATATTGCTTGGAATTGGAATGGTGAACACTTGTCTGCACAAATACGAAATGTCTAACCGTTTTTTTTACTTTCATCTTAAGCCTTTACGAACAAGACTTTGCTTATAAAATTTTCGGTGTTTACTGATACGTTGTTGAAGATAATAGGTAATACTATTAATCAGCTGAAAATCTAGATTATTTTGATTGCGCATGATGTAACGAAGGTTTGGTCGTTACATAACTTTTACTAATTGGTAGTTTTGTAATTTGTGTTGTCTTTGACCTTTAATAATGGCTGGGATTGAATCGGCGGGATCACGCTTAAATATTTTGCATGCATGCATGATGCATGAGCATGAGTGTCCCACCATTTTCTCATTTCTGACATATTTGTTCTTTCAGTGGCCACAGCCAAGAGGCATCACCTGAGTTGGAGTTTGCTCAACATAGATTAAGGTTAGCACGAATGCCATTAAATATTACTCATGGATTCGGAGTGTATATATGATAATAAGAAATTTGTTTGGTCTCCTCGCTGTACCCAATTTAACACGCGAGAGCAGGGTGGGTAACCAGAATTTTTATTACTTTTTGATTATCGAATTTGTCGGATTTCTATTCTGTTTGATTATTACTTTTTTTACTAAATGGGGAATTTTGACTAAAATTGGATTCAAGCTATCAAGGGCATATGTGTGCTAAAATACTACAAAAAAGTCATAAGCACCCAGTGATCTTCAGCGAATTGTAATTGGATAAATATTCGAATTCTGACTCCGTTCATTTTAGGTTTCCTCAAAATTCGAGGTTCCGATGATTTGAAAATTTGGAATCCAATTACCGGATTCCGATTCCAATTATTCGAATTTCAATTCCAATTTGGTTAAAAATGTTATGTTATTTTTGGATTCCAATTCCGTTTGCCAGCCCTCCACGAGGCGAGGTTGACATTATGCATCTTGTAGAGAAGTTTTAGAGACGAGCCTTTATCAAGAGAGCTTCACTGAAATGAGATACGAAAACTATGGGACAGTGGTATCGGGTGATATTTCGACAACAGAAATGTTACTTTATTTTCCCCGTTTTCATGGTATTACTGCTGAATGCTCAGTGCCCTGTTCACGAAAAAAACTCGTAACGGCATCAGATTTTGAAGTACAATATCTCGTTGAACCCTCAATAAAATTCTTTGCAAATACATCTATCGAGTTTTCGCCGATATAACCAGGTGTTTTGATGTTGCAAGAATGACTCCAACCTCTGGACACTCATTATGTGTTCCAAGCTAGCTTTGTTTTGCCGCTTTGTCTTCGAGTTAATCTTTCAATTGCATGGGGTCAGGAATGCTTGTGTTAGTCTTTATTAGCGAATAGTTAATACAGAATAGGCATGGTTTGAGTTACAATTACCCGAGCAGGAATCAAATTAATCCCTGGTGTGGATAATCTCAAATTTTTACATTCGAGCACCGCGTAGTCACATGCAGGTAAGTTTTCAGTCAAATACATTGACGAACACGAACAGCAACAACAACTTTCCGCGTGTATGTGCGCTTAAATAGTTACATAACAAATCCTTCAGTAATCCGAACCTACAATTTTAATTGCAGTAGATCTGGTGATCCACAAATTAAAAATCCTCGTGTAAAATTTCTTTGGGATAAATGGAAGCGGTCTTGGATGATGACTTGGGAAAGGTAATTTTTATATTTTATATTAAATTATAGGATACCATTATAATTGTGATTTGAAATTCAAATTTTACTTTTCCATTTTCAGGCAACGTCGACTTCAAGACAAACATACGTACTTGCTGGAATTAGAGAAAGTGAAGAACTTTAGTTGGGACGACTGGAGAAAACCGGTAAGTTTATCCTTAAACTATCGACAATAATTTGATTTGATTTGATTTGATTCTTTATTAATGTGTTAACCGACGCATCCTAAAATTTACGCATTTAAAATTCGTGCTGCCTTAAAATAACGCATTATGTACGACTATCTTAATTAAGAACAGAAATGTCCAACGTTGTGTTAGAAATTCATAATGTCTCTTTCCTTGTCATTGTTAAATGTTCCAAACCTTCCTTAGCGGATTTATTAACTGGAGAGAAGGTCTGGTGCACCCCACAAAGTGAACGATAGTCACAAAAATCACCCATCCAAGTAAATGTATGGGTACAGTCACGTCACTTCACTGGTGCATAAACCATGATTACGGGGAGGATTCCTGATTACTTGCATCCACGATATATTACAAACTTTTTTTTACTTTTGTCTCTTGGTGGTCGTCACAGTTGATAGTTCCCTTTGGCTCTGAGATTGACGGAAGTATTTTCAGAAAAGCCCGTGGAACTGTCAATGAATCAGTGGTGGGAATTTGAATGAAGACAGACGGTCAGATAGAACATGAGAGCTGAATTTTTTACTTGGTATCATAAACTCAGACCATGAACATCGGGGTGTCAGGGTTTGAGTTGAGTAGAGGATAGGGGGCAATTAAATGTTTTTACTAATAATAAAATGGAGATATCTTTTTTGTACAATTGAATGTGAGAATCGCAGTGACCAATAGTCAATTAGGTACTTATTCACGTGTGCTATTATGTAATGTAATAATTGGTCTTATGTGATTTGGATATATTGGCTTTAATCGGTCTAGATTAGTTTTTTGTTGCTTGTGTCGCTGAATTAAGCACAAGTACTTATAGTTAGTTGAATCAGGATGCGTCGGTAAATACGTTAATAAAAAATCAAATCAAATCAAGATGTTCTTGAATGCAAGTTTTGCTTTCTTTTCTAGTTTCTAAAATTCATGAACCATAAAAAGTCTCGTGTCACGGATCTTTTCCGGAAGATCGATCGAAACAACAACGGCATGATTCAACGGGAAGAATTCATCGACGCCATTATGAAATCAAGTAAGTCGTACGACGATTGTAAATGGGAATACGCTTTTAGAGCATTTCTCTGTCAAACCGGCGAGCTAATGTAATTTTTTTTTATCGAAATGAATACCACATTTGAATTTATCGGATGCACCCACTCAGTGGGAATCACGCCTCGAAGTCGGAATTCTAAAATTCGGAATTTTAATGTGTAAAATTTCGATTTTAAAATGGGATTCATTGCTTAGCGGAGAGGGCTGGGAGCGATTTGGTTGCGCCGGTCCGCCCCGGATCTACACTGTTGTGCTCCTACGGTAAACAGCATTTCAGACATGATGTTGAGGTCATTTCAGATAAGGGTCATTCCGGGAGTTATGCCACAGGTGCCAATACCATAGTTGGTCACAACCCTAAGGGCTACCACTTATGCAAAATCGGCCATTTCGGATGATTGAACACACGTTGACCCCGTGACCTTTGGTGATCTCTGGAAGGTCATACTGCTGGATTGTAGCGTAGGTGCCAATACCACATGTGGACAATAATGACCACTGGACTTAAACTGGGGTGCTTTGGGGCATGTTGACCTTTTGACCTTTGGTCACCACTGCTGAATCATTCAGTGCTTCTCAGGCAAAGGCACCATTATTAAAGTCGCCCACTACAACAAAGACTACCACATGCTCAAAAATGAGCCTTTTGAGTTCAATTTGGTCATTGTTTACCCTTTGACCTCAGGTGACCACTGCTGGGTCATTCAGTGGTTCCATGGCATAGTTGACAATATTGAGGCCAGTCCTTGCCTTAAAGTACCATATGTCCAAAAATCAGCCAACTGGGGTATATCTGGGCATATTTCGAATTACACATTTAAGAAAGCGTCAACATATAAAATTGTCCGCAATGCCGAAACCTCTCTGGCCGCCATTGCATTGACGGGATTGGATTAGAATTGGGGGTGTGTCTTCATTTTCAAAACGTTTTTAATCGCGTCCCATTCCACAATTGAATCGGGGTATCTTCAAGTTTCAAGTTCAGTTTTAATCAAGTGTCAAGAACCAAGTCAAAAATTTGACTAAAATATTTATCAAACCTTATGCTGCTCTCCCCTCGGCGCCACCACATAAATACAATTTAGAATTTCTTTGTATCTTTTTTGAGATAACCAAATTAGACGAATTCCTACCCGTAATTATCTTTTTGTGTTTAAGCGAGATTAACCATACCAGAGTTAGGGCTCGGACCGTTTCTCTCTGGAAACGAAACGGAAACGAACCGTTTCGTTTCGTTTCCGTTTCCATATTTCAGGAAACGGATAAATTCGTTTCGTTTC
>JAQFYE010002803.1:0-16962 GCA_034694305.1 Protaphorura glebata
CCCCAATGCCTCCCGTGCCAACCCACGTAGTTGCGCCATCTACGTGTCACGACACAGGGATTTCTTAAAGTCGGTCATATCGCGCAAGGATTAAATAGTCTCATCTATATAGGTGGTCTCTGGAACTGCCTGCCTTCATAAAGTATCCGTGTCCACGAATTAAGAAACGCTTTGTACAGAACTTATCTCCAGCGTTTTAGTTTATAACTAAAAAATTTAAAATTTCAAGCGCTAATGCCTGTCAATGTATTGACTGGACAACGAATGTGAACAAAGTTTGATAAGTTCGTTCTAACATTCGCTTGACATAAAATGTAATTATCTTTCTAAATAAGAATTCGGGGTGCAGAATTAATTGAAACACCCGGTTAGGTCAGATTTATTCCATTCCTAAGGCATTTTGAATGTTTGGAAAATTCGTATCCCACTAGTTCCTAAAGGGGTGAGGCGAATTAGCATTTTATTTTTTCTTTCGTCTGACCCGGGGAGATTAGTCTACCCCGAGGGGCTAATTAGCGCACTCTCTCTTTTGTGTGTTAAGGTTTCACTTTCTCTGGAAGGTCTGCTAATTAGCCCAATTCCCATTTGTGGGCGTGCTTTGGGACTCACATTGATTGAAGGGGTGTGGCTAATTAGCTAGCTCGCTCGAAGGTGGGGCGTAGTTACCCTACATATAGTTTAATACGGAATAGACGTAATACTAATTCTAAATCCAAGCACGGATTAGGAGATACTAAAAATGTTTTTGTATATTATCGTACAAAACCTCGTGTGAACTCCACGACATTGATTTAAGATAACGTCGACATATTCGATATTGAGCTTGGGTCAAAGTTAGTGGACTCTACAATGGTTGCCGGTGAACAGAGGCCCTTTCGAAAGGACTTCAAAAATTAATTAATTTCTCGAGTGATACCCTTAATGTGCGGCCAGTAAACCTAGAGGAAAACCCTCCAGACATCCTTGGGAACCAGAACACAGAGCAGATTTTTCAAACAGGAGGATCTGCTTAATGGAAGCGGTGAAGCCAAGAAACTACAGGTGGCCATTTTGTTGTGCAAGCAGTCCTTAAGTGGGAAATTCGAAATATCTGGAAAACATAGGGAAAGCAATAACTCGTTGGTTACTGTGGTCGTGGCCTATTGACAATTTATGCATGTTTCACTTAAAAACTGGTGAAAGCAATATAATGTCCCAAAGCAGCAATACATATATTTCCTCCGAAAATGCACTGCAAGTAAAATACTTTAACTCCTTTTGGTCGTTGTGTACACAAATGCCGGTAAAAGTAATTTGAATGAAATCGCCAGAAAACTTTTTGTACTTGACTCTTCACCACAGTTTGAACGTTTTCATTTTCCTTCGGGGTAAGACATTTTGGATTTTCGAATATGTCGTCCTTTGTATCGGCGTGCCTGACCATATCCTGTGTGAAGGGTACACGCGCGTTGTAGTACTTTCGGCGTAGAGCCTTAGGTATTTTTTGGTTTTGTTATTTTCTTCTGTCAACGAATAAAAATAAATTGCATATTGAATGGTATCTTCTTTTGTGTATTTTTTTGAGTTCCTTAGGCTGAGTGGACAGACCCATGAGGTGTACACCGGCGTTGCACTCATTTGGGCTGGATCTCCACCAGACAAATTTTACACAATGACCAAGGTGAAGATGTACGATTTACAAGAAGATGTTATTTCCGACTATATCAAGTCTGGGGAGTCTAGGTAAGTAAAGAAACTATTACACCTCCGCTTTATGTTTCCTTCAGTACCTATTTTTTGGATGGAATAGCTTTTGGAAGGAACACTTCATTCAGCGAATCAAAGTTGATGCTGGTGGTTTCTTGAGAAAAATTGTATCAAATCCTTTCACTGTATGGTCATGCTCGACTTTTATCTACTTTAGAAGAAGGGAAACCTCGCGGTTATTTACGTTAAGAGCCAAACAAAACCTGTTTGACCAACCAATGGTGGAATTGACGTGTGACAATGTCAGTTCTTGACTATACTTGATTTCTGCGTCGGGAATAACTGCTAATTCCACAGCTGCATACTTCGACATGAAATGAGATGTCCGGATAGACCGACGTTGATACCGGAGAAAATAGACACAGTCAAGTGGAGGGAAAGACCTCGACTGCCTCTTCCATTCCAAAAACTTATACACTTTCATTCCATATACATGTCATCACATAATCTTATTCAAGGGAGCTCTTTGCTGCTGGCGTCGTCGGTGACAGTTGTCACTGCTGTCATTCTTTATATCTCTGGACCAAGGAGAAATGATGAGACAAGATGTAGTTTTGTGAGTAAAGCTGGTTCAGGCGAGACGAGATACGAGAATCCAAAGCTAGAAGAACATAGAAAGGCAGCAAGACAGCGATATAAAGTCCCGAGTTGTAGTGTGTTTGAGGAATTAGAGTCGTCGCGTGTTGAATGTTTCCTTTAAACAGGGTTTTCTCCACTCGAATTTTTTCAAATCATTACCGCAATATCCCTAGGCTAAATGAAAAGCTAATCCACTCTCCACCAAAAGCACGGTTTAAGCATATTTACTTGACCTTGCGAAAATGAGTAACGTACTCAAACATAGTTTAATGAAAACGAAATGGGAAGAATTACAGGGATGTCTGGAACATAAGGTTAAAAAACAATTATGACTCAGGGGAAAGTTGGTTTGCTTTCTCTGACTATTTCACGGATTGATGCGTGGACCTGCTGCTGGAATAAGATTGTGTAGAAAGTTACTTTTTTTTCTTGGACAGTGATAAGGCGGGTGCGTACGCAATCCAAGGTCAAGGAGGACTCCTCATTGAGAAATTGGAGGGCGACCGTAACAATGTCATTGGCTTTCCAGTTGACGATTTTTTTGACCGAGTAGTTCAACATTATGCGAATGTGAGTGGAGACACAACCCTTCCTGTGGAGAACAGTGCAGAAGGAGGCAAGTCTGGAGAAATTGAAGGGGACCGAGTCGATTCCTGAAGTACACCATGACTGACGTGTTTACCCTGGGGGACAAAACTAGAACTTGCTTCCTTCGTTTCTTTTTTGGGTCCTCGACTAAGTAAGTAGACAATCGATGGTCCGATGACTCATCTGCCCATCCAGTTACCCAGTTCGTGTTGGGCATGTTAAGGGGTGGTTAGAGTTAGAGTAGAGTGAAGTTTTCCCGGAGACTGAACTGGAGAGACTCAGTGAGGGTCGTCAGATGCTGGAATAATGCCTGCAATGTATTAAACCTTGTTTCTCATCTATCTGGTGTCAGGACATGACAGGTCCTACCCCAATATTATTTACATGTAAACGCCTCGCTATCTCCACCCCAGAAATGCGCGTTTGGTCCGTTCTTCGAGGTCTCCGTGGACTTACTTTTGCCCAGAGCACAGCACTTCACTTCTTTCCATGGAACAGCCGAACCGAGTTGAACTCAATTCATGCTTGATTGATGCTCTTTCAGCTTAGCAGCTCGCTTCTCCAGACTTTGTCTTCTGAACAACAATATCATATGACTAGACTTTCTCATCTTCCGATTTTTCTAACTAGGAACACGCCACGCTATTTGATGCAGTCTTTTGTTTTCCCTCTGAATGGCAGGAATCTTCCCTGAAAAAACTAGCTTCTAATTTCAATTGCGGAATTAATTAGATATTAGAAATTTATTTTTGGAGTGCCGTAAGCCCTCCAGTCAATCCCAGAGGATTGGATTGGATTGGAATATACGAATTTTATTATAGTCGTCAAACTTCATAGCTCACATAACATAAACACCGTAGATGCATCATTGAATTATCAGTGAGTGTCGTCAATTCCGACTTTAACTAGACTTCATTATTATTAATTAAAGTTAACAGACATTTACAACTAAGTGGCAAGTGTTTAAATTGTTTGTATACAATCGAAGACTGTACCTATGGGATGAAACAAACATATTCCAAATTGAGATACCCAAGGTTTCTCAATATCTCAATTGCTAAAATCACCACATAGTATAAACATTAAGTACTCAACGTATTTATGTATATGTACTTTAGAAATTGAAATATCTGAATAAAGTACATATATTCTGTTCCATAATGTAGACTCATAGCATTCTATTATGTAAAATTTTGGGCTCCATGTGCGAACGGCCCCAAAGAGTTTTGAGTAAATTAAATGATGTAAATCTGGAATATTTGATCTAGCAGTTTACCCTGATCGAGAAAGCAGTAGCGTCCTGGGGGTATGGGTCCTCGTAGTTTTGTTGAAGATCGACTTTCATTAGCAGATTTACGGATGATGAATATCAAAAGCACAAACCCAGTACCTTAGTGTCGATTACATTACACATATCAGCGGGTCTACAATCACTTTTGCCACTGTTGCCGGAGCGAAATGGGAAAAGGTGATTGATTCGCATTTGCAGCATAATTGCAGCAAATGCAAATTTCTGCAAATTAGATGGCACTAATTTGCACTGGTGCAGTAGTTATTGGAGCTCAATTACTATTATGTAATCGCCACTTTGGAGCTTCAAATAAAATGAAGTAGCGGCGGATATTTAATGGATACATAACCTAGCAAATGGAGTAAGCCGAAAATGGAAAGAAAACCAGGACTCATTTTTATTTCAACGTCCGAGAGTTTCGACCTGAGGTTTGACGGAAATTGTGAGTTTTTGAAGTACATGTGTGTGGTTTGTAGTATTTTAAATGAAGGGGAAGGGGTCCGTACTACTAGTGTTCTATTGAATCGGTTTGAGGCTCTTAGCTATTTCCAGGAAATCAAAGTGAGGGAGTGTGTGTGCAGTTTGTTTGCATTGAAAATGACGATTTTGCCTGCTAAAGACACGACGGCATGTTTTCAATTACATTAGTGGAATTCGGTGGCCGAAGTGGTCACCGCGAATGGACAAGTCGGGCAAAAAAGTATGGAAGGACTGTGGCATTGAAACGGAGAAGAGGAGGATATTAGTGGATTGGAAAGAGTTTGTCTTGTGTGTGTGTGGTGTCGTTTGATGTGAACTTATGTCAACCAAAGTCGTGAAACAGTTTTTTTCTTTCTCCATATCACGGAACGATGACTTTGACTTTGGATTTTCTCGTGTGTTGTGTACACTAATAGTGCCGACTTTCTTCTCGTGTGTACTGGAGAACTTCTTTCCCTATCTTTTAATTGCTATTATGCACGTTACGGTGTCATATTTCCTATGCAACATACGTACGCACTCGTGGATTTCATAAATTCGAATTGAATCGCATTGGGTAAGGTTGTTTGAGTACTAAGTTTGGGTGGACGGGTTTTCAGGTAGTTGTAGTTTAGACGACGGAAGTTTGAAGAAGGAGCTGTTTTGAGTTGTTAGGTTGGCTGACTGGCTATTTCTACTTATCATTTTACTGGTTCACTTGTGTTTACTGGTTCTGGTTCCGGTTGAATTCATCCAAGCATGCATTGGTGGATGAATGTTTGCTAGGAGGAATGAGGTGGGAACAGGTTTTCACCTGCTTTCTAACCTCCAGGCTCGAAAACTTATTAAGAATATGAAACAGAAATGACTGGCGTGATTAAGAAGTTTTCTTCTGCTCCCTCCAGCAAACTTCGTCACATCATCTCACATCAAACCCTTGCTTTGGTAATTAAATACCGTGTCCTGAAACAATGGAACGACTACACTACATGTGGTGAAAGTCCGCCGTTAGGAAACCCAGGGAATGCAATGCTTTCAACACTTACCGCCACCGTCATAGTAAGGGACGATACTTGGAACGTGTGAACTGAAAAACTTAGGAAATATTTCAAAGGTCTCTCTGATTAGATTTTTGCACTTGTTAAGTGTCGTCAATAACTATTGTGGTGTGGCATGGACCATAAAAATCTTAGTTTATTTTTCAAACCATGCGTGCTTATGTCTACAACTCTGAGTCTTTCCTGCCAACGTCGTTGATGTATTTGGACACGTACACGTATTGTCTGAGTAGTTTTTGATTTGTTGAAAAACTTTCTCTTTACTCTCATCCATTCTTTCCTTGATCTTCGTCTTTCTCGGTCTCAAGTTGGGACACACGACGGTACACCTGTGCCAATATTACAATTTATACAAATGCATAGACTGGGATTGGAAGTCATACAAATACGAATGGGTGCGTGAGTGTCTCCTCCGAAATCATCCGTCAACACTATTTTTCCTGTCTCTCGGTGAAAAAAACTGGCATACTATACTCTATACACATTATCTACGGTGCACCTAACATTCTCATCCTCTTGGAATAGAATGTGACAGAAGGGGGGAAAAGCCAAAGTGAATCCAACATTTATTGTAGGTAGTAGCAGTATTGTCCCTGGGCGACTGACAGAAATTTTTTCGTACTTAGATGGGGGATTGTCACATTCTTTTGTGTTTTCTCCACAGAACAGAGCATAGGTACGGACAGGTGAGTTGTGTTTTTCATTGAGGTTTTTGGTGTTGAGTTCGAATCGAGGTAGGAAGGAAGACACAGACCAACGCACACAAAAGAATGTGGAGAAAGTAATCTTGGCAAATCGGTTTCTCATGGAGAAATCCATGTATTAGTGTCTTCGTGACTGGACTCAAGCGTTAGCGTCATGAGAGAGCACAAAATGCTTCCACCACTCCAGGCTAAGCTAACGTGTCCATAGTACATCGTCCATGTCACTCTGCAATATAGTCAGTATTGTATGGATCTAAGTATTGTACGTATGTATGTTACACATGGACGTATATGCATGCCCCAGTCGACTCTCCACAGTATGGATGGAGGGTTAGGAAAATTCGTGACCCGGGATAATTATTAGAGGAAAGCCTGGGTTTTTGGTTCGGAAGCTCATTTCATTCCATGTTTGTCCCCTACTTGGAAAGTAAAGAGTGTTATAGGGAAAGAATAGAAAGAAGGAAAAGGTCTTCTATCCAACTACCACAGTGCTGTCTCCATCCAATTCTTCCAGGATGGAGTAGAATGTAATATAACCCGGGTTGGTTGACTCTGGAGGGCTCTCAGTCTTTGTCCAATGCCTATGAGGACCCAAGACTAAACCAAAGCTCTATGTTTCTCTCAAAACGTATCTTGTGATGATTTTTCCCTCCTATCTCTCTTCCGTCACATCCTCAATGTGGATGAGTCATTCAGTCGAGTTTTCCCTTCAACAATGGGACATGGGCTGGGACTGTATGTATTGACGATGAGACGACCATACATGTACATGGTCAGCTTAAAACCCGGGTCGTTCTTCACTGAGAATCGAATCGGTCTCATGGACTGGGACTGGGATTGGGACTGTGAGACTAAGGACTATTATTGTGACGTGACCGCCGGGGCATCCTGGAGCTCATTGTTCTCCCTGCTCTCAACTCGTTTTGTCCGTGCCTTGCTATCAGAGGAACCCGGGCATCTGCCGGTTCTTCATAAATCTATGATGCGTACGCGCGTACGGGAGGGCTAAGCTATAGCTATGTAAGCTAAGTATTCTATGCAGAGCAGCGGGCCCATATATATCATATATATGAAGGGAGAAAGAGGTAATATTCTTCCTAAAATATTAAATCCCGTTTTCCACGGACGGACGGATATTCTACATACAGTCTTTCATACATTTGGAACACCGACTAACGGTGGAGGGGAAGCGTTTCAATTGGCCCTAGTGCGCCACATTATGAGCTCGATAATGCTAATAGCCGCTGGCACTTCGAAATTCGCATACCTAATTAATAATGAGCCAACGTTACGTTGGGTACATGGGACGGACGGGGCTGACTCGCGCGAATAGGTTTCATTTTCATACCATAGTTTAGACGACGAAGAAACCGACCTCTTCAGTTTGAAGATTCTAGGCAAAACCCAGTTTTCTACGTTCAAATTGATTCTCTACGCTAAAGAGTGAATTCTTTACTTATTACATAATATGTATTACTACCTCGTGCAGGTCACAGAAGCGAAAAGTTCTACTCTTGTCTGTAACTTAATTCTACCCTGGTTTACGAAGCTTGTAAATAAACGTCTATGCTTATTTAATGGTTAGGGTTGCTGATTGTACTTACATTGCTAATGTGACACGAGCTGTTGGGTCGTTTACTCCGTCTTCTACTGTAGTAGCACTTGGAACCATGTGACTCACCCTGCGACAGTTTGTATTTGTATTTGATGTTTTGAGTAGAGAAATGAGATGAAAGAGTTAAACGTGAAAACGAAATAGTTTGTTGGGAATGACGTGAGTGGAAGGTAGATATTTTTGGGAGATGTAGAATTGAGTCATAAAATTGTTTCTAGTTTACATTACATGTCCTCGTAAAGCAATTGATGTGAATTGTCCCGACCAGACCACGCTACGACAGGACAGGATTGGAATGCATGCTTGTGTTAGGATTATGCATGCATGAATGCATGAAGACGAGCTGCGAGAGTGAAAACAAGTTTCCCCCAGAAACAAGGAAAGCTAGGCTGAATTGCCGTTTTCCACTGTCACTTTTGACTAGGACAGGGATGTTGGGATATTAGGAATGGAAACGAGGATAGGCCAGGGTTTGGGGTGTAAAGTGAACTA
This sequence comes from Protaphorura glebata, assembly GCA_034694305.1. Lineage (NCBI taxonomy): Eukaryota > Metazoa > Arthropoda > Collembola > Poduromorpha > Onychiuridae > Protaphorura > Protaphorura glebata. The sequence continues at coordinate 8,533 of JAQFYE010002803.1, forward strand.
CTTTGAGAGAAAAGAGCAAAACATAATATCATCTCTTCCGATTAGTCCCATCAACACCTTGCCGCCTTATGCCTTGCGATGTCTTGTCTTCTCTTCTCAATGCCATGGTTAAATTTGCCATTTCTGGAAGTAGTAGTAGTTGTGGGAGCCATAGCAGAGAGAGAGCGCGAAAGTGAGCTCAGTGGAGGAGTGAGCATTTTAGATCACATTTCAATGGGTTTGCAAAACGTTGCAACGAAAGTGTAAATAGGCACTTGAGACAAGGAGCTCTTTGTTCTCTTTTAATGAAAAATCTTTGAATGAATTGAGTTCCTTTTCCATTTCCTCTCTCTCTCTCTCTTTCCTCAGTAATGGGGTAGTGGTTCTGTTTGGGGGTTTTTCGCCAAAAACTCCGTCAACGTAGCCCAGCTGAACAAGTTTTCCAATTGAATTGACTCAAGTGCTTTCCACGAGTTTCATTTGTTGTTTGTACGGAAAGACGACGACGACGACGGTGGGACACAGAGTCAAAACGACGATGACGAGGACAAACAGGGCGAAAGCACGGCATTTTATATTATCAAGAGAGGGAATGAGATTTTTTAAACTCACTCACTCGAACCAACTCCTTCATTCATTCCATCTCTTATATATACGAATACGAGTAGTAAGACTACTCACGTGCAAATTGAGTTGACGAATATGCTTAGTTTAGTTACATTTGAATCTTTCGAAGTCAACTCGATTGCTAATTCATTTCATCTTTTCTTCGTCTCATTCGTATTTGCATGTAGATGTATGTGTGCCTGTATGTATGGACAAGGTTCAGGTCATACACGAACCAAGCACAAGTTTCGATTTTGTTGTCAATTCATATTTGGATTGGACGATTGCTTGCTTTATTGCTTAAAGAAAAATATGAAGAAATTGGAGTAAAGGAATAAATAAGGCGCTGTGAATATGCACAGAATCATATAATATCCTTGATTTCCATTTTGACTGGCTTAGTCGGCTCGTGAATGACATGTTGTAGGCGTAGAAGCATAGGTCATTAAGATGGGACATTGGATCTACACTACATTGCTCTGCTATGATATCTTTTTAGGACTGTGTCGCACGCGTCTTTATAACCTTGTTAATTTCTGCTCTTTCCCTGCTCTGTAACTGGGACACGGACATGGTTCGTTGGTCCTAGTTATCACGGAAAAAGTGATGATGGTGCAGTTGCATGGTACGAACCACGGGTATGGGTGACTGCATAAGCATATTATTTATTGTGTAACTTCTTTACTTGGAACTTGGAGTTTAAATGGAATGGGATTACACTATCCTAGCATATAGCAACCAGGGCAAGGGCTTGGAGGAAGGTTAGAGTTCGTACTTTGGAGAGGTAAGATATATTTTATTTTTACCAGAGAAGAAAGCTCATGCAAGCGAAATTTAGTGAGTTTGAGTTAGTTGGAAGGAATGAGTCTGGTCTGGACTGGGAATCTTAGGATGGAATGCATGTAAGGATGATGAACTAAAATGGGAAGTAATTAAACGATAAAAACGTAACACTTTCGCCCTCGTCCCAAAAAAAACTAATTCCCTCACTTTTGATCTTACTCACAAATTTGAATTGGGAAAGTCTAAGGAAGGGAAGTGGAAGGCGTAGGGGGAAAAGAGGGTATGGATGGATTTGGCAGCGTGCGTGATGTTGGAACGGTAACTGTGTGACGGAAAAGGAGCTTTTTCCGGCGGGCGAAGGGAATAGAAAGTTGGAATAAGAAGGACGACGACGGGTTGGAAAGTTAATTCCTTGTAATAAAGTTTGGATTGAAGGGAAGGGATTAGAAGGAGGAAGACGGGGCTTCCCGAGAGGTAATGTGCATGAGATATTTAATTAGACTTCTTTTCTCACATATTTGGAGATGTCAACTTGAAAATTTAATTTGTTCATCCTCAATCATTACATTGCATTCAACTAACTTCAACTTCTCTCTCTTTGCCTCTCTTGTCCTCTCCATCCTCTCCATCCATCCATGCATGTTGTATATAAAAATGGAGCATGACACATTTCCATCCTTCCTTGACTTGACTGGCAGTTGCTGAGGAAGAGAGAAAGCAGGTTAGGTCTTTAGAATCTATGTAATATAATGTAAGACAGGAAGGAGTGACAGGAAGGAGGACGAGAAACGGAAAAAAGGAAGATGTATTTGGGATTTGGATTGCTTCTTCTTAGTCGGAAATTTTTGCCGCGCTTCGTTTTAGCCTACTTTCTTGGGTAGGAAGGGAAGCAGAAAGAAAGAGCGGATGCAAATGTAATTTAAGTAGTGCTTTAGTGTAACACAATTCGCATCATTGGATTATGTTCACGTCTTGGAATACATCTGTCTGTCAGGAAAGAAGGAGATTGGGATTGGGTTATAGAGAAATGGTTCGTTTGGTTTTGGTGACGAAGAATGGATGTGAGGCGAGAGACGGAGTCAGATTTGTGGTTACTAAACTTTTCTCTTAATCATATGCACTTTGTTCCCTTCTGTTTCTAGGGCTTTCTCCCGCAAACTTTCTCTCATCCCAAACCAATGCAACACGCGCAGAATAGAAAATAGTGTTGACAGTAACAGCTCCGTATATGCGTCCGTCCTCGTCTGAACAATACCTTAGAAAATGTCTTGCCAGCAGAGCGGGGCACATTTGAATTAGTTGTATCCATGTAATCCGCGAGAAAATGTCCTAAAGATTTGTGCCTTATTTTTTGTTCCAGGTAATCCAAATAATGGCAGCAGAGTCTCATGAGTCTCTCTACACGACTATACGACACTTACGATGCCTTCCTATTTTGTCCTAGTTCGACTCAGATTACTAGAGTATTTTATTACCATAAATCCTACAAAGGTTACGAAATTCAGGAAAACCACAACATATAAGTAAATGTTTCACTTCCACCAAAGCTTGCTTTATTGTACTTATACATACATACATTGTAGAATCAAATCTGTGCTCCTCGCTAATATTTTTGTAAGGCGTTGGAACAAGTATTGTTTTATGTGATTTAATACTTGATTATTTTACTTTTTGGGGATATAAAAATGCCAAAATCACTGTATTATTCATATTTGTTTGGATGATTAAAAACTTAAATCATTATAGTTTATAACACGTCATGTCAGTAAAACCGACTCAAATTAAGTAGTGATCTTATTTCACAGGTGGATGATTAGCGTTAGCTTTGAAGATGGTCTCGTATAGAAAGTAGCTGTACGTAAACCCCCATTAATTAATTGACATTCGTGGCTAATCCATGGGCGAGGTATCAGCAATTTTTGTCAAGAATGGGTTTGTTTGTTTATGTGGCCTATGGAACGTACCCCTGATAATAAGGAAAAGTCCAACTCGGAAATTATTAGAGAGGTTTAACTTATTGTCGGTAAATGAAAGACTTCGTATTTCACTTTAAGACTTGTTAAGACACTGAAATTCAATACTGTGGACTTGGAAACATGTTTACAGAGTCAAATCTAGATAATAGTTACTTAATTATACCAACTCATAAATTGTGTTTTTCTATGAATCACCATATCAATCCAGAGCGACTCATAAATAACACTTCGGTGAAAGCGGTTTGACAATTTATTGAATAAAGTATATCTATCTATCCAAGATTCGTAAACAAACAAACTCTCCTCATAAGGTTGGTCCATGCGCGATGTCAAGGTTCCAACAAATTGGAAAATTTGTTGTTGATTCAATTCTCCATATCAACAAGCTTATATTCGGTGCCCAAAGTCCCGTCTGATCTAATGTATTTTGGGCACCGAACGAAAAAAACCAAGTTCTTTTTTCAGTAAACAATCGCATGGACCAACCTAGTGAGAAAGTTGGTCGTCTAGGAATCTTGTATCTATCTATGAAGCAAAATCTCTTTTATACATTGCCTGTCCGGCGTATCGAGCCCGTACCATAAGGAAGTAACTAGAGCTGCGTTTTTATTTTTTTTAATTATCCTGCGGTTACGAAACGGCAATCACACTCACACGTATGTGTACATTTCAATAATATTATATGGCGAACGTTTTAAACCTTGTTCAATTTTATTCGACAGCCAGGGAAAAGTGTTTGATTTTACTTGTACATTGGAATCCACTTTATCAAATTGAGACGAGAGTGAGATGAATGATAATATAATAATTCAGATGATAATGATAATGACAATATTTTATCGGTTGGGTCGGCATTATCGTAAAAGCATGGAAGGGTTTTCTTTCCTGGGAGAAAGCAGGTGTTGGTGAAAGGATTGAGAAAGGAGGGGACCACCCAATCAATGCCATGTCATGCAGGGTCTACTCCGAGGAAGAGGTTGTGAAGGTACATATTTGTAGTAGTTTTTCCCTTTGGAGTCCGTAGTCATCGTGTGGTTCAATGCAGTCATTCCTATGTGTGTGTCCACATTTACGAAAGGAGAACTCGTAGTTGTGTATAGTTGTAATGCTGGACTTTTGCGAGCCTAAAATTTCTTTTAGCTGTTCCGGTCGTGATTAGATCAGTTCCATGGGTATGTATGTTCGAGGAAAACCGTTTCCGATGGAACCTGCGGGTTTTTATTTCTATGTTACAAACTTGAGGATGCGACAAGCGGATGAGGTTGTCTACGGAAAATACACGCATACACACAACACACACGTGTATCGTGTATAGACTAACCTATTGTGTGCATCAGATATGAGAATCTAGACCGAATCGAATGTACGATAGGTGAGCTTTGGAATCCTCATATTATGCAATGGCATTGGAGAAAACGTAGAGTTGTCTGATGGCTCAAAGCTACGAGCAATAATACCTATTACTGGTGAATTGGTTGAAGAAGAAAGGTGGACGATATGCCAGTACTGAGTGGTGAGAGTTTTAGAACCTTTCACACAATATTTGAATGAATAAACACCGAAAACAGGTTTATCCTCGCTTTTCCATTTCCTGGCCATCAGCCACTTTCAACCACATGATGATTTTTTCATCTTCACCAGACTAATATTTAGTTCTCCCGTTGTAACTCCATCTACCCAGTTAGTCATATCAAGTACTTGCTTGCATATTGGGACCATCCTCCCTTCCCTCAGGAATCAGACCATTAGGAAACGAAATAACACATTAAGTCAGAATTTTAAAGTATCGTCAAATCACCCAAAAGTAGGTTGTAATTAAATGGTGATCTATGGAACCGCAAGGGTATGCTTTACCACGTTTTCCTCCATCTTCAGCCCGATTTGCACTTGTTCTCTTAGTCGTAGTATAATGGTAAGGCCGGGAAGCTACTATGTGACAATATAATTAAAATTCAATGGGTTTGAAGGAACAAAGCAAGTCTAGTCCATGGAAAAAGTTCGTGTAACTTGGCCAACCAATGATCATCCATTTACTATACATTACTTCGACCACACCAGATGGTCTACTACTATTCTTTGAAAGCTAAGCCTGTTCAGATTTGATGACATGGAAATGAAAAACACTTGCCTGCGACGCTTCATCCTGATTTGAAATTTTTGAGTTCAGCATTAGCATGTCATGAAATGGTTTATACGAGTTCAGAAGCCGCCGTATATGATAAAACTTGGAAGTGTCAGTGTCAAAATTTGTATGCACAATTTAATAATAATAATAATCTTAATTATGATATAAAAATACTCAAGGTAAATAAAAAGCAGTACAACACTCCGATACATCTATTTTCCAGAATGAATCAATAATTAAACCGACCGTAATATTGTATTACTCAAGTCAGTCATGGTGGTGAATTGTACGATTGACTTGTCAACATCTAAGCAATAAATGTCTCTAATCTATGTCAAGGGTCAACTGACTATAAACCCGAGTCTGGCGAGAGTCTGAGCCATTAGTGAAGTGCTTAGACACCCTGTTCAAAATGAGACGCTAACCATTAAAATCGGTCCAGTGGTCTCAGGAAAGGAAGAAACGTGTAGCAGAGAGAGAAACACATACTTTGGCTTTCTAGACTGACTGAAGGATTGTCATTGGATTGTGAAGATGACGAAGGAATAAAATGGGACACTAGACTCAGAGGTTAACGTGGAGAAAGCGAGAACAGTTAGTATAATGTTTTGGCTCGAGGAGGAAGTTGTCAAATTGGAAATTAGGGAGTGAAGGGATATAGAAATGGTCAATGTTTGCGATTAACTAAAGTGTACATGGACGGACGGAAGGGCTTTCCATTACCCTCAGGAAGATTGCATTGAGAAACTTGTCCAAACTTTCGAGGTGATTCAGCTCATCAAAATTTTATGAGACAGTGAGCATAAGAGTGAAGAGAGAGGAAAGGCGGAGGAGAAGACTACAAGTCTCGTGTACTAGTCTAAACTAGAATCCTAGACCGATTTCCAGCTAGCTACTCTGGCATGGAGATTACATCTGCCTAGGTAACTCTGGAATAAAAAAAATAGACAGACGAGCTCCTGGTTTTGCTTTCTCTCTCTCTTGGACTGGACACTTATTCCTTCCTCTCGACACGCAAGAAAAGGTGAAATGCTGCAGAGTTTCTTGGAAACACGATCACCCAAAACTTATTGCTGCATTATTGTCAATAATGGCTCAAGAGAAGTTCCTTGTACTCTTTTTACTACTACAGCCCTTTTTCCCTCTCAGACGTTTGCTCTTTTACATTGAGGACCAGTGAGGTCATTCTCCATATATTTTACCTCGAGTTCAATCTCTTGGCTCTTTGGTCTGGAATTAACCTGTGTGTGAGATCTATTTCTGAGGTTCTTTGTCCTACAAATCCCGAGACCGACAAACTAGCCCCTAAAGGTTTATTTGTAAGCAATAATTGGAAAGACGACAGGGTGGCTTAATACATTTAGGTTTCCTTGCAAAATTTACGACAAATTGATGATAACAAAGTGTATCGAATCCAAGGAGCCTCCTTAATTCAATTGGATCGGACAGGAAGAGTGGAGGCCTCTTATAATGTAGTAGATAATAAGTTTAAAAATACCACACAGGACATGTGACCGGCAGATCTAGAACGAAATAATATCTATTTCATGTACTAATAGGTTCCAATTGACTGTTACATTTGAAACACATTGTATTTCCAAAAGTATTTTACCGTCGCTTACACATTTTTTTTGCAGAGTAAAGTCGAAAAAATTCAGGAATATTGAACGTACGTACAGCGTACGTGAACGGGTAACCGAAAAGGGTACTCCGGCAGGTTTAAATCCTAAGTGAGGTGTGCTTCATAAAAACTATAAAATATGTTTTCTCAATCCGAACGGACGAATTTATAAAGTTTATATTGAAATAGTTGTATCCAACCGAATCATGCCTGAATTAGGGAGTACCTAGTGTTGTGATCCCTGCCTGAAAGGAGTCTGCTGAAAATGATACTTTTAACTAGACCATTAAAAAGAATTGATTGGCTTTCATAATTCCAGCCTGGAAACCCTGCAGCTGAAAAAGTTTTCTTATTCCAGTCAGTATGGCCGATACAATGACCTCGCAATTATTTATCCTCCCGAAAGATGTTTACAGTACATGCCGCAGAATGTAGAATAGATTCTTGATATTGAGATTAACGGATTCGTCAATTTTCTGTAACTGCTTTACTGCTTAGTCTTCCATACATAATTTCAAGCCCCCTCCCCAAGAGGATGCTTAATATACACATCCCTTAAATCAACCTCACACTGGAGCACAGCAAAATTAGTTTATCTCAGCATTAGCAACATACTGATTTGAATGAATTTTTGAATATTCGAATAATGAATTCAACGAATTCATGACGAATTTAATTCTTAATTCCTACAGTCAGATATCGATATCGTTCAGTTTGCGATGATATACAATTTGTCATCGTCAAATTACATACAATTTTTATCAAATCTTTACGCAGTACATAGAAAGACAATGAAGTTTATAACTTCATTAGGTCAGTAACACTATTCCGGATTATGTATCCTTTTAATTGTTTGACGTCTTGTCAAATTCTTATATATCAGTAATAATTTATTTAATCATAGTAGATAATCTAAAGCTCTTGCATGTCCGAAGTTTGTCCGAGCTTCGGAATAAGCGTAGGTTCAACCCAAGGAGTATATACTGACTAAACGTCCTCCGAGAGACTACATGGACCTTACAATAATCTATAATGTATGCTAATAGTAGTGTGATGGATTACCAGGGAATTCGTTATGTGGTGGTGGGACATTATTTCGAAAGTTCCACAAATAAGTTCTCGCACGAACAATAGGACAAGTAAATCAATACAACGTCATCCTCCCCTATAACGGCATTTTGATCGTTAGTTGTCCAATTCCGAAATATTGTTCGAAGTACAACGACATGCGTTCCAATTCGCTATATTAAGTCTATATGAATACAGGCTTACCATTTTTTAAAACTCAAAAACGGGGACACCAAAAAAGTGTCATTTTATCTACACAGAATTCTTTTTTG
>JAQFYE010002804.1:0-16961 GCA_034694305.1 Protaphorura glebata
TTGGGGGGGGGGGGGTAAGGGTATCAATTTGGTATCTCAGGCTTAAAATACCATTGCCGTGTACCTTCCTTTATTACCCGACCCGGTCGGGAAACTCATACCGGTAATACAAATCGGTGAATTTCTAAAACTGTAACATATAAAATGACCACCGAGACCTCTTATGGAACCACCGACCAGAGAAGCATGCCTGACCGACACTGATGCACAATTTGGGAAATTCGTTGCGGACTTTCTAAGAAGCCTGGATTCAGTTAAGAGGATCGATACAATAATCACATTCAAACAAATTATCGGAAAAAGTCTGCTGCTCTAAGTTTATTACTTGTTATTTGTGTCGCTGGTATCCAATGAAGCAATGATGAGTTCAAAGAAATTCAGTAGAGACGAAATGGCTTTCAGAGCATAATACATTACTGTTTGAATAAATATGGAAGGTAAGATTTATTTGACTTGGGCATATTTTTTATAATTCTTTTCGTTTTACGAAATTCCACATTGCGATAGGCAAAAGACAAAATTGAGCGGACAAAATGTCCCCAAGCTTAAACTACGGTCTTGCCGAAACTCGGTTTGACCTCAGAGTCAGATGTCAAAAGTTTCTGGAACGAAAAAGTCGCTGGAACATAATTCAAGTGTAGTACTACACAGACTTATTCAGATGTAAGGATTCCACCTCATACCACCATACCATAGCGACCGCTATCTACTAATTATAAGCACGGCGATATATGGGTAAGCTTAGAGTACTTAATATAGATACTAGAGACCTGCACCCCTATCTCTAAAATCAACAAAATAATTTGAGGCATGTGTTATTGGCATCCGAGTAACTTTTTTGTTTACTTTTGCTAACATTGCCTAGGAATCAGATATCTGGTGTGACTCCGCAATGCTCTTGGTGTTGTGTGGTGTTACGTCGAAATTTAAATTTAATTTAATTTGAATAAGCCATCTTTGACTTCTTCTCATAATTTTGTTAGAATTGTAGAATTGCTATTAACTTTTAAGTGTTATCTATAATAATTTGAAATAAAAAGCCGTCAGTCGGATTGTTTGTCAGTCTTGCAACGTAAAAATTGTCGAAGATGGATTTAACTATATTGATAATTTGTAACATTTTAACTAAAAGTGTTGGGATTGATATGAGGACAGACAGGTAGGAGTCAATTTTAATTTCTTCATTATTATTAATGGTTATTAAATATTATTGGTTAATAATTAGGCCTTATATCAAAATTCAAATCAACGTAATTTAAGTTTAGTTAGAGTCGGAATTGACGACACTTACTGATAATTCAATGATTCGTCTATGACGTTTACGTTGAGTGAGCTATGGAGTTGATGAGTTTAATAAAACACGTATCCAATCCATTCCAATAAAAAAATTCTGTCGGAATCACTTTTCACAGGCAAGATTGGACCGAGTTTACTAATTCTATTATTTATAATTCATTTATGATGTAATTGATCTATTCTACATATATAGATAGTAGTCGAACCAACTTATTTTTTGTAGATTCCCTAAAAATTTAATTGAATGAGATCTGTGGCTGAAGTTTGTTAGCCGTTGCAATTCCAGTGACCGGAGAATCAAAATTCCACCACCGGAGTAAATATAATTAAGTGTTCTCGTTTTACATTAGTTTGTCGTTAATTATAAAATATTTTGTTCATTTAGAGTTCATACATTCGTAGTCAGTATAGAATGTACCGTCCTCCCCCCACAACAGGAACCACGATAGGTAGAATCAAGTGGTAAGATCAACTCAAGTGGGATCTCAGCCAAACTATTTCAGCTCCATATGAAAGCGCGGTCGAATTTTTCTATGTTCTTTGGCGTTATGTTAAATCTATTGCTTTTGACTATTTGTCTACGGTGATACACGTCGATTTCCGGGTTCCTCGTGATGATTCCGATAAGTTGACCAGTGTAGACCGAATCCAGGAGACAATTGACGCGGTCAGTGACAGTGGCGTAACCAGCTATAGGCCGACTAGGCACAGGCCTAGAGCGAATTTTTGGCGTAAGGCCTGTTTCAACCGCTTGACCAACAAAATGGCACAAAAACTTAAGAAGTTCTTATTAGTTACACGGAATTGTTTTGTTCCCGATGGTATCTATTACGAAATTCTGGAATTTAAGCTACAAAGCTCATGTATTTTTTGCGCTTCACGCTAATGGTTATCGAATAGTAAACAAAATTGGCGCGCTTCGCGCGCATGAGGCCTTTGTAAATTATCTGTACCTATAGCAAAAGAAATCCTAGCCAGTGACCGAAGTTAGGACACAATTAACGTGGTCAGTAGTCTAAACAAAGCGTCACACTTTCGGATCTTCCGCCTGAGGCATGGTCAGAAAGGAATACGATTTACCTGATAATAATGACCGCCATATTTCACAGAAATTGATTAATCTCTTTTCCAGCTTCTTGAGCTTGTTGTACTTGTTGTACTTGCAATCCAAAAGGAACTGTATACTTGTTCACAAATATCGGCGTCAATTATTGGCCAGAACTTGATCAAGATTTGAATTCAAGATCGAAACCCGGGATGAAAGAAGATCAGTCCATGGAATTGAAATACTGGAGGCGTTAAAACAATCTTATACCTTTTAGTCCTTTGGGGAAAACCTTGCCAAACGCTTCCGGACAACATTCAACCAAGCCATCCATTCCCAAAAATTAGGAAAGTAGTTTTCGGCGGCTGCGGTCCCGGTTTTGATCGTTTCATGTATGTCTTCAACCAGCCTAAATCTTCTTTGCATCAACTTCGAGAAATACTCAAGTTCGTTCTTTAGCACGTTTGTGGTAGAGCCGAATATTCGAATAGGAATACTCCGTTAAATCCTACAACTGGGGTGCAGAATCTATCGAGAAGCAAGGAGAGAGAAATAACAAATATATGCGCATTGAATGAATATTATACGTAGAGGTTAGTTAACTGTGAATCCTCGGTCGAGAATAATTGGGGTCTGGATCTATCCGTGTTGTCAACAATTTCCAACTTTTAATTTATGAATTCAAGACACCGCTGGCGATTGTTTTCAAATTATTTATTCAGCAAAGCTAAAATTTTAATGATTAACGTGATTGTAATTTCTCGAACGTAGAAAAGAAAAATTATAACTGTTATAACTATTATATTTTAAGACCGTTCACTAAAGAGCAGTACCAAATACTTACATGGCGATAATAATAGTAGTTTAACATATCCCAAGACCAAGCGTATCCTTATTTGAAGTTCACGTAATATAACCCAAATTTTTGACACCATACGGTTTAAATTGTCTCGGGATATATGACATTCTTTAAGTATGCCTAGTATGCATACGCTCAAACAGATCAAGTATACATAAAAGGCAGTTGCCAGGCTGGAATTTAATTTTAGTGGTTTCACTGTAACCTGCTCATCGTAGCGCCCTTTCACACTGATTTCAATGCTGCGACGCTCTTGAATTTCAAGAACATGAATCCACTGATTGTAAACACCAGACTGAATGACATGTTGAAGTCGTTCTCGAATAAGTCCGTCATCTTCTTCCATGTCTTCAATTTCAATTTTGGAATGAACCTTAAAATTTGAATCCTTGCCCTTGTATATTTTGTAGTTACCTTCACTGTCATACTTTCGTAGGCGAAGAATTTCGTTGTCAAGTCTTGTTGAAAATCCAACATACCCAACTTTATTGCAATCCAGAATCGGGGGTCTCTTGAAGTTTACAAGTTCTTCAGGCATCACCAAGTTCTCAAGCAAATTTGCACATATCTGTTTACTAAAATTACGATGTGTACTGAGGAACGTAAATTCTTCACCAAGCCAAGTGAACTTTGCTGCTTCCGTCAAAGTATAATTGCTTAATTTGCAATCAACCTCAGCAGCATTTGTCTGGATCATGTAATCCTCATCATTTTGAACATGAATGGTATAGGTATTGGAGCCCACGTCCAGCAATGTCTTTAGTTTCGACTCCGGGATCGGAGCAGTCACATCCACGACCACGATTCCTCTGTAAGCATTTGTGAGGATTAAGCAGGTGATGACAGTTGGTGTTAATACCCAATACAAGTAGGAATGACCCCTGTTGAGCACGGATTTCAAATTTGCGCCTTGTTCCAGAATAAAACAGACCAAAACAAATAACGTGCTTTGATCCACATTTTTCACCCGGAAAATGGCGTCAAGGAAGATTGTGACGGCCATGAATGTTGTAAACATAGCAAGCCAGAGAGCGACCGTGAAGGGTTTGTAATAACCCTCAAACGTTAACGCTCTATGAATTCCATCACATGTGATAAATGTGTATGACTCCTGAGTGGTTTTAAAGAAATATGATGCGGAAAAGCCAATTTCCCCAACCTGAATGCTGAGCTTGTAGTGTGGACTGAAGTCTTCACCACATGTGGCGGTGATTGAGCACTGGTTATAGCTATCATCCGTGATTGTTGAATTCGAGTAGTGGTCTAGTAATAGGGATAGAATCACTACATATTTAAGTTTCGTGTTCCCTCCTTTGTAGGTGTCCAGGTGATATGAGTTGAAATAAATTGTTTGTGGTAATGGATTGTCAACGGAGCAATTCCTAATTTCAGGATTCATCAGACGAAAGTGAAATTTCCCGCCGCACAGTCTACGGTGGTTTAATCTATAAAGTTTGTCCAACACTGAAGTATAGTTCACGATATGGTCGACTTGGTAAGTTTGCCTTGATTGCGCTGAGCACATCAAACCCATAAGTTCCGAGTGTCTTCCAAGTACATCCTGGCTAAGATAGAGTTTGTAGTACTTGAATAAGAAACCACCTGAGAATGGTGAGAACGATTCTTTCAATTCGATACGTTCAAGACTTTGCCAGAATTCATGTTTGTACTTTTCATGAGTCTTGATATCATGAAATCTTTGAAACACATAAATGTATACGTTTGGGTAACCCAACTTATCGCTTGAGCTTCGGAACCCCGTCCCAATCCCCTCCCACGTTTGGTCGTAAATTATAATAAAGCGCTGATATTGACCCACAACTAAGAAAAGATTGTGTAGCTGTTCCGTTGTTATGCGTGGTGGCAAGATAGCAAACTGAGCAATACATGGGTATCTCTGAAAAAAAATGGGAAGGAAATGCCATCTGCTTGATTCCAATATAGCTCTGGTTGTATTCTCCACGAAAAATCTGAGTACCCGGTCTCTGTGAATTTCCCTGATATCATCCACATCTGCAAGAACAACAGGGATATCTGAAGGAGTGTAGGGTGGAGATGAATCAAAGGTTAGCACTCGCAATTGGCACGCCGTAAATGGTGCATTGTAATCGTTGATATTCAAGGCGGGAAATGATGAAGTCGCAATAGGTTGACTAAACACTAAGTCCACTGAGTTTTCTGCAATGACGAATATAGCTACAACACAACGAAATACCCATTCACTGTTTGTCATTTTGATTTGACAATGATGGAATCAAACTTTGTTGCAAAAGAAAAGACAAGCGATTATACAAATATTATTTTGAAGGAACAGGCTCCGACGTTCGAACAAGCTAAACGCAAGTTGACAAGTAGAAGATTGATGTTAAAACGTTCGAGAATGTCCTCTGGACTAAAATCCATGTTGGCTTCATTTATATTGTAAATGTTTATATATTTATGAGATGTAATGGAAAGGGATTGAGAAACCTTACCAAACCCTTACTCCAAAAGCACGCTAACGTTATATCACAAACATAGTCCAAAACCTCAAAGGACATAACGATAAAATGCTATATCGTCGTCTATTGTGCAGCTCTATTGAACTGCAGCTATATAATTTCCACGATTAATGTTCCCGTTGTTTAGACAAAATCAGAAATTCCAAGAATTGTCAAAACGTTTCCTGTGTAGAAATCAAACATCCTAAGTTCCGAGAAAAGTGTCGTTTCCTACTAAGTCGACCACGTTTCGTGTCTACCATTTCCGACACAAGATGGCGGCCAAAATGGCCGCCGAAAGCGACGCCCCTTCCATGGAACGACGATGGACGCGATGGCGACTATCTTGTGTCGGAAATGGTAAATTCGAATAGCCGGTTGTCGACTTAGTTGGAATCGACATTTTTCTGAACGTAGTACACCAGTACACTTGTTTAAAGGCCTTCTATGGAAGGGGCGTAGCTTTTGGCTGCCATTTGGGCCGTCATCTTGTGTCGAAAACGGTAGATTCGAATTGCCCGTAGTCGACTTAGTAGGAATCGACACTTTTCTGAAACTCGTGTTCATAGTCTTTCTATGGAAGGGGGGTGGCTTTCAGCGGCCATTTTTTTTCACGCAACAGGAGTTAATATTTTGCGTGACTACAACTTAAAATCTGTTAAATTCAATTTTATCTTTGGGGGTTTCGAACGATAAACTCCCAAGCGATTACTAACCTTGGTATACATGAATTCGTTCTAAACGGTACGGTTATCACACATTCATTCCGTATGTAAATGTTAACCAGCGGTATACACGTTTTAATGCCACTATCCCTGTTTACATTTGGGCTGGTAGAGTCGGAAAAAAGACGAAATCATTTTGAAAGGATTCTTATTAGGGAGCTTAAGCCATTCCACCGACGCATAGCGCCGCTGACGATCGCTGCAGTAGAAATCACACGAAATGACAGATTTAAGAAAGGTTATTCGACTAAAACACGCCCAGAATATTATCATATATTCTGGTATATTTTATACTATCGTTTGACAGGTAAGATAAATTTGACATCTAAGATAGGACTTAATGCATTACAAATACAATATTTGTTGGCGCTGGTTTCTGACGACACTGATAATTCTGTATTAACTATTAAAATATGATCCATAGTTTCAAATTAACATTTATTGTCTATTTATCGTCCCAGAATGGCCTTGGGATCAGAATCACAAAAGTGCACATGCTTGAACATACCTCTAGTTCATTGGCTCCATTTTAAGCCATGTCCCGGTTGAATCGGATAATCCGTTCGACGGGATATTGAAATCAAAGGTGGCTCCTTCATTCAGGTACACCCTGTATATCAAATCTGATGTTACAATGGATTGTATTCGGCAATGGCTTTACAAAATATTATTATATTGATCCGGAAGCACGTGCAAAAGCACAACGCGGGTTTTCTACATGCTCGGTCAGTCCTTATAATACCAGGTAGTTGTCTCGAAATCGGAGGTTAGACTGTCCACACTGAAAAGTACTATGCGTAATCCATCGTGATAAACCAAATTTCAAAATCACTAAAGTCATTATAGTTATGTAACATAAGTTGAACGTATTGCTCTTCAATTTGATCCTTTGTTTTGAATGGCACATCAGTTAACCCATGTCATCATGGATAGTAGATTTCTTATTTACGTGTTTTCCAATTGCATGCTCATTATTTTTTTTTCGGTGATATCACAACATATTCTGGGGTAACTGATTTTTAAGAATTAAATACCAACTGTAGAATAGTAAACTAGCCGTATTAATAAATACATAATATGAAATTGAGGACATTTTACATAATTTACAAATTACTCAAATATATGGAGAGGAGCTTACGAATCCGACTACCTAACTAACCCCAAGTAATTACTACTACTACTACTGACAAACTAAACAAAGTGGTTAGCCGACATTTGCAAATAATTACAAGGAGTATGTCTTACGGCATCTTAATTTTGGGTGAAGTGCTTGATGTATCTTTGTTGGAAAAGTGCTTTTCGGCTCACTGCCCTTTCACGAGAAAATGAATTCTTTGCAGCCTCGGAAATGAGCCCCCATCCAGAGTACATATACTTCTCTCCATAAAAACGAAAACATGAATTTTGAAAAAGCTTTGATAAAACAATAAAATAACTACTTAAAAACAACATAAAAATTTACTAAACTATTGTTTACTATTTTCAATAACCAAATTTCATATTGCATGCATACATCCTTGCAGGAATTCCTACAGAATTGACTAAAAGATTTATTTTTTGCCATGCGGAGTCCTAAAATCACAACACGATCAAAAGAGTACAATTTGTGCATAAATTGGCTTTCCTTCCCATATATTTTGTTTGACAAACCGTGATGTCGAGGACTAATTCTGTGACAAAGAGACAATCTAACAACGGAGTCACTAAAATCCCACAAGAGACCGGCCTCTACTCTTTGATAAATTATTAGGCGTTAAAATGGAAATATTTTATTGAAAATCAGAGGGTGTTCAGGCAAAGAGGTACAAATTGTTAGTTCAATTTTTGACATGTCTCAGTCAATTTTAATTTAACATTTAAGCATTCTAGCTTTTAATGTATTCTAATAACAATTTTTACAACTTGGGTTACTACAAAATCTATAATGAAATTGTTATTAGAATATATTGCGTTCGTTTCATCCTGAAGAAATATTAGTTCGACTGTAACATAAATTTTTGTAACCACTCTAAAAATATGGACAAGCAATATTGCGTCTTATCACGAATACCCGTATATGGTAAAAGCAAGGTAGTTGAGAGGATAAATCTTGAAATATTTAAACGATGATATCTACAAGTAAAACACAATTTTGCACTTTCATCATGAAAACATTTATAATGTACATAATGTCAAATAAGTGTTTTATCTGAACCAGTATTAATAGGAATCCTTCACATCAGTCGGCCTTCTGTTTGGCCTGACTTCCGGTCCCATAAGCTTTCAGTCTCAGTTCTAGTGGTACAAGTTGAGTCGAATAGAATAGACTTATTGCGTTTTTTTAAAGAGCCGCAGGCTACAAACTTTCTAACCTTTTACACAGATCAAAATTCCAACAATGCTGTTACTCATTTAACAGGAAGGCAAGATTCAAGATTCGTTTATTCACATATCAAAGCATAACATTCCTCACAACAATAAGAATAAATCCCATTGATCCAGCGGTGAGTGCCACACAGTGACGAACACGGTTTCTTAACGCCGCTGTTACAAAATCAACCAATCGTATAATCGTATAATCTGTCGTATAATCCATTGTGTTTGTGTAGTCGTATAATCTATCGTACAATCGTACAATCTATTCTTGCCAGAACATGAGACAATGAGAACAAGTCACTAACGCGCAATGAACGATGTGTGGAATTATTTAGATTGTGTTAGTTCACGACCACCTCTGTACACTTGAAAAACTCATTGAAAAAAATGGAAATGCATTTAGTACGGAAGACTACGATGAGACCGAGGCAAGGAAGTGTTCCTCAGACAAAAATTATAACCAATAAAGCGAAGAAATCAAAGATTTTTTTGGAGTTAGTCGAATGCCGTAAAGATGCACATATGAAACACCAGACCATCATGTTCCCAAAATTGGTGGGAATTATACAAATTTACGTAAAGGTTGGTAAATATGCTGGACAACTAATTCGTATCAACTATGTGACGTCTCAATTGGAAACAGTCACCTCGACGTGGAGTAAGCTTTATGCAGCTCTGCCTATAGGTTTATCTCTGCTGCTTCTGGTCGCGCAAGGAATTCTACTTGGAATAGACATCTCAGCTGGTCACATGGCATTCGGTGAAGAAAAGTACTTCTTTCGAAATATCGGGTTCATTATATCCCTACTGGGAAGTGGTATCTTAGTGAACGGAGTTGTATTCCGTCATGAACTAGTTGATTCCATCAACAAAGGGTTCACCTATTTAAACTTGATGGCAGCAGATCGGATTCTCAAAGATCCGAATAAAATCGATTGGACACTTGCCCTCTTACTAAAAGGGATTTTAATCCTATCATTCTTACAAATTCCAATTCTGTGGGCTACCATGTTCAACAGATGCGAGAATAATCCATTCAGTGACGTACTACCGATTTGCCTTTCAAACACTAATGATTCAGATATAGATGGTGAGAGACAAATCTACGAACCAACATTCAATCTCGTTATTGGCGCACTCATTCCGACATACCTGGGGTTTCATTACGTTTGCTCTGCCCTACTCACTATTTCCTGCTGCGTCGTTGCAGTATTGCTTTACGACAAAACCCTTCGAATGCTCAGGTGAGACTTCCATTTAAGGTGGTTAATTTAATAAACAATTAAACAAAGTAGGTATGTGTTTCTCTAGTTCATCTAAGGTCATGGATAGTCAGAGAGAGAGATGGTGTTTACATTTTGAATGCCTGCAGTTGCTATGCAATATTGGGAATGGTTTCGCCGAAAAGTTCTTAGCTCCGTATGGTTTTATGATGGTATCCAATTGGTTGGCGGTTCTGAATTTCGGATTGATCAAACTTTATAGTGAATTTGATTCCATTCTCTGGGCAGGATCTATCCTGATGTACACAACAATTATATTTTTCAGTTTTATTTTTATACATCAAGGAGCAATCCCGACGGTAATGTTGGGCAAATTGTTGGACAAAGCAAAACGGAAAGCCCTACTTGAAAATGACAAGTGGTTTTACTCGTGGTTAACCTCTCGTCGACCACTCCTAATTTCAATCGGTTGTTTTTCTCATTTGTTGAGGACGACATGGTTTTTGTTCATCCACATCACATTTAACAACACAATCACCCTTCTCCTCACCTTTTAATTTCACGGTTGCAATGAAAATATTTCAATTGATGGACAGGAAGAAGGAATTATTCTTACTTTTATGAATTAATTTCTTGCATATTATTTCTTTTTAGCTTGGGTGTATATGTGTTGTATACGTTATATACTTGTTCTCTATACTATAAAGTAACTACTGAAGTTAGGATAAGGAATAATAAATAAACTGTGCACTAATACAGAAAATAATTACACTATTATTCCGCATATTGTCGAAATATCGATGGTTCAAAAGACATTGCCCGGGTATAGTGTTGTGACAGTGCAGCAATCCATTCATCAATGAGGTGAATAATGATTAGAATGTTTACAGGGTGTTTCCCCCGTATAAATAGACGATAAGCCACAGTCTGACTCATTTTGTGTCATATCCTAATTCTGTCATCTCACTACTCATGATAGGCAACGAGTCAAGAGTATAACCATTGTATGTATTTTGTTAATTTGAAGGCGCCAATCATAGTTTCACGACTACGGCGACCACGGAAAACCAGATTAAGCCGTGTCGTAGGCTTGGTCGCTGAAACCATCATTCTTATTAGATTAATCGTCATGAAAAGTAGAGTAATACTCACATGGGATTTATTATGACATTGAAATAAAATTTGTTGACAGGCTTGATGAATTAATGAATCGCACTGTAGAAGAGTAAGAATTCCGCATAATAAAATACCACAGCTAACGACATTTATTATTTTTTTGTAGTCTCCAGGCGGTACCCACTAGCGTTTTCCTTCTCACGCCGTTGTTTTCCACGTTCACCATGGCTACGAAAAAGTGTCACGCAATATTAATGAAGTGTTGAATAAATCAATATTTGTCATGTCTAAGGTTGTACTATCAGTTAATCTATTCCATTCCGCTAATGGTCATTTTCATAGATCTTGATATAAGAGTGCTTGGAATAGAACAACGCAGGTCATCTATGGGTTTCATTACCTTCCTTCACCTCGCTAAACTCTTACTCCGCGTCTTTGTGGACCTGAACCCCTTGATCAATAATTGTGAACGATTGACTCCGGAGGACAGATACAACAACAATTATAATTATTAATTATTAATTATATTAGTACAAATAGAATTGGGTTGTCAAAAATGAAAAATCAAATACGAGGTCATTGTGCACGTGTCTGTTTGCAAAAATTCAGGATGTTCTTATTCGTACGGTATTCGGCCAACTCTTAATAAATGAAACGGTATGCTCTCAAACTATTCCCTCCACTGTTAATAAATTAGGCGTGATGTTGTAACATCTCTTACCTCACTTAATTTGCACTTTCTTCTCATCTTAGTATCTCGACAATCATCAATATATGGTCAAATCGATTCCGAGTGAGCATGGGGCTTGGGATAGACTTGTTGCTGGACTGAATAGCCTCAGATTCGTTCTTAAATGTGGCTTCTCACATCCTATCCCACATCTCAGCCCATGTAGATGCGCCCGAGTACACTTGGACTAGCCTGGACTGAACTAGCCTTATCCGGGTCGATGGGGGCTAGCCTGAGTCAACTCAGGCTAGCCCCCCTCGAACCGGACTGACCATAATATCCATATGGGTAGCAAAATACACATTGATTTATGCGATACATGATAACTCTATATCCTTAATTGCCACCCAAAGTACAGAAACAGTATGACTCGCTACATAGAATCATTGCATTTCCTGACCTGTAATGTAATTATTGTCTTTGCAGATGACTGAGTTTCAATTTAACCCAAAATTTTTAACGATAATTAAAAACCTTTTGCGGGTGAACCTCTAATCAAATTCAGAGAAAAGTATATGGGATGCGATGAGACATAAATATTTGGTTCCTTATAGATACGGACAAAGAGACCTATGTCTACAAAATAAGCGACACAGTGGTAGGTCTAACGGAGGCAATAAACCCACAAGAGAACGGCCGCCCGCATAACTTTCATCAATTATTACACATCCAAATTAAAATATTTATTAAAATGGTTGGAGATTCGCGTAAAGATAGTAGTGTCATTCGTGTTACTCGTATTTAAACCATGTCATTTAGTATAACAATTTTTCAACTTTCATGATAAAATAATATTTATAAGGTAAGTTGCTTTGCCATAACAAGAACAGGAAGCCAGGCCAAGGCTTCATGTCCCGTTGGCTTTCAGTATCGGTCCCGACAGCATAAGTAAGTCAAAACCAGTTAATCCTCTGAGTCATTGAATAAAATGGAGTCGATGGAACTTCAGGTCGGGGTGATACCGAGGCAAGAAAATATCTCTCTGACAAAGAAATCAACCAATCATAATGAGACGTTGAAGATTTCCTAGGAATTAGGTAAATGCCCAAGTGTTGAAGTAAATAGAAGACAGCCGACCATCCTATTTTCCAGATATTGTTGAGAATGATAGAATTATATGTACAGATCGGACAATATGCCGGACAACCAATTCGCTTCAACAACTTGACTTCGCGATTGGAAATAAATACTTCAAAGTGTGGTCAGTTGTATTCAACCATGTCAATTGGATCCGTATTCTTGATTGTTTTTACGGAGGCTCTCCTACTTTTGATAGATAAATTAAATGGTCAATTCAAGTTTGGAGAAGGAAATATTTTTATCGATTCCTGGTGTTCATGATTTCCACAATGTGCAGTGGTATCATGACAAATGCAGTTATTTTTCGTACAGAACTTGTTGATTTATCAAACAAGGCACTGACGTATATCAATATGATGGCAACAGGTGGAGCCCTAAAAAACCTGGCAGAAGTTGAAGTTGACCGATTCATTTCTTTGCTACTGAAAGGAGTCTTAGGACTTTTTTTCGAATGGTTGGCCGCTGGTGTAGTCCTGTTTTTTAGATGCGAGATAAATCCGTTCAGTGATGTGTTGCCGATTTGTCTCGTAAACGAAAAGAGCTCTATGGGTGACGATAGTCGAAAGTATGAATCAAACTTCCGTATATTCTTGGGAGCACTCATAATTATGTACGTTGGTCTTCATGTTCTGGATTGCTGAGTATCTTCGCTTGCATTGGTCCAACAATGCTCTACCCTAAATGCATTAAAATATTAAGGTGAGAAACAACACATGATATATTGATTGCATTTAACGGCAGCAATATGAGAGTTTCCTGGCTCTATAGCATGTAAGCCATAGCACTGAGCCATTGCGCGTCTACGTTACATTACAGAGATTCGGAGAAACTGACTTAAGAACTTAATACGCTTGCAGCTTTGTTTTGATTTTCGCGGGGCGGGGGTCAGTATTTGAAGTGTATTTTTTGCTATTTTAAAAAAAAATACCGATCACAAAAAAATTAAAGGAACAAAGTAGGTTATAGGCTGAAGTTTACTGTAATGTTAAAGTGCATGCAGGATTTCAGATGTACAGGCCAGACCGCACTGCCATTTCCGGGATATTTGCTTCAACTATAACTCTTCTATAAATAAATATTGTTATCCCGTAATTTCGTAGAACACTGTCTGAGGTCATGGAGAAGGAAAATGCGAGGGACATGTGGTGTGATTATTTCCGGTGCACACAAATAATCTTCATCATGAAAAATAATTTTATTGGAAAGTTTTTGTGTGCGTTCGGATTGCTGAGTTTGTCCATTTGGTTGATTGTTTTCAATGTCGGAATAATAAAATTTTATCCAGATTTTGACGCTCTTCTACTGTCCGTGGTCGTCATCATGTACATGTTGATCCTGCCGCTCGCTTCTATCCTTATACATGAAATTTCATCCTTAACAGACATGTGGTTCAACTTGTTGGGCAAAGCAAAATCGAAAGCCAAATTCATGAAAAATAAATGGCATGGTTAAAATCTCGCCGCCCTCCCTTCATCTCAGTCAGTTCTTTCACTGTAGTCGGCAGAAACACATATGGTTTTTATTTATTGAAGTAACAATTAGCTATACAGTCACTCTTCTTCTGGCTTCAGAATAAGTACCATATCTAGTATACCATCTAATATAACCTCCTTGAGAAAGAGACTTTGTAAAAAAAATGTACTTTTGATAGATGTTGGTACCAAAGTGTATATATTATGTAATCCACTTTGATATCAAATAAAGTATTCATAAGACCAGAACCAAGTCTACAAAATATAGTATGATACGGCCCGAGAAAAGTTCTCGGGCCGTCTCGATTCACTTGCCTGTCCACGACCTTGTCACCAGCTATAAGTAAATACAGCGGAAGTCAAGTCGTCTCGTCCTAAGCGATAAAGTACCCGTAAGAACACTGGATATCACGTATTTCATATGGGTAAGACCATTCCATACACTTCATACATTTGAATACGACTTGGCGAATCGTGTAACGGGT
Source organism: Protaphorura glebata (assembly GCA_034694305.1). Lineage (NCBI taxonomy): Eukaryota > Metazoa > Arthropoda > Collembola > Poduromorpha > Onychiuridae > Protaphorura > Protaphorura glebata. The sequence continues at coordinate 14,867 of JAQFYE010002804.1, forward strand.
CGGTGCGGATAGAGGACTTCTGGCTTGTCGTCTCTATCGGTACGGATATAACGTCCACTTGAAGTCGCCTAAACAGTTAGAGGGACTGTTGTAATAGCAGTGGTCCTCATTCCTAAGAGAAGGGTACACGGCGTAATGACCTCTTGAGGGCGTGACTCTACCATATGGTATCCAAGAAGTTTCAACCAGCTCTTCGCGTAGTAAGGAGAGCCACATCGGAGTAGTCCATTAGGGACAAGGTCTTTCCCTTTTTCTGAGTTCGTTGAGGGTGGACGTTCCATTTTCTTTGTTCATGGACTTGAGACTCACCACGCGAATCTGTTTTGCCAAGGATTAGCTATCAATGCTAATTCATGATAAGAATTCAGTCTCCTCTAATTACTATAGACAATTCGTAAAGTACCTTCAGTACATGTTTGTTAAATTGGCGGGAATATTCCTATTCCTTTAATGGAATTTTAATGGCATTAGCTGGGCCAGCAAATAATGTCTAATAGCATGGCTTGGCGTACTGTACGTTCCTGTGTTATGTGGCTGGTGTATTGTGGTGCAGAGAGGACAAACGAGTTAAAGATCACCTAATCTGCATATTACAGTGCATTCATTGGCCTTGGTAGCGATACTACTTTTCCCTTTAACTAAATGACAGAATACCCCGAGATGATTTAATTCGCTCAGCCGGCCTAGTCTGTTTGTACTTTATAATCCTAAGACGGCTCTGGGTTGTTTTATTTTGTAAAGAACTCGCAAATATTATCGTAAATACTGTAATCTCTAATAAGCCATTCGACGTGCATATACTTGGGATGCGTGGATGCGGGGGTCAACAAACCCTTATGAATTTAGTGGTCAATAGAATTAGCTCAAGGTGCAAACAGTTCGGTCTATCAAGGCATGACCGCATGATGACGTCACCAGTTGTTGTCATTCAAAGGTGAAGCGGTTCATAATGTTACAGCTACGCACGATGAATTTACATGAAATCGATGTCATGAAAATTCAGTTACAGTCATTAATAACTTCAGAAAAGGTGAGGTTCATGGGTGGATGTCCACTCAAAAGAGAGAAATAAATGAGAAAAATCGCACGCAATTTACTTTTGGCTACGTCGCGAACAATCACAACATTTTACCTTCTTCGAAATATCATGTAACGAATATAGAGATATGGTGTCTGCGTTATGAATGGTTACAATCAAATAAACTAATCATTTGTCACATCACTTTAATAATGAATAATATATTTTGAAATATACATACAAATAAAAATAGATATTTCAGAAATTCTGCGAGGACAGTTTGTGACACCTGTCGAGTTTGAATTCGACATGTCATTTTTATCAGAATTTTGTTGTTCTGATTCAACTTCATTCTCATTTGAATTTCCTTGCTCCCCTCCAGGCAGACGAATCGTACGTTGGCAATCCCCGTTAAAGTTTAGGTCATACCCAGGCGCGCATGTCAAGTATTCAAAATCTGGGACTGTACCAGCTCTGAATCCTGTGAACAATGGCGGCTCTTTTCGGTAACATCCAAAATGTTCTCCTAACAATTTTGGGTTGTAACATTTCCGGCCACATGCTTCTTCATCTATTTTGCAAACCACTCCTTTGACACATTTGTTTTCATCCGAAGGTATATAACAAGTTTGCCCACAAATGTCAAATCCGGGAAGGCAAAGCGTTTCAATTCCGTTCCCATATTTCAAGCAATCTCTATCATCTGGGTCGTAACATTTGTCTCCGCATGGACTTAGACTTTTTGGACATGAAATCGAGCGATAGAATTTCCTTCCTTCGTAACAAGTTTCATTATGTGGCCAATAACAGATGGAGTCCCCACACGGTTCTCTAGTAGAGCGGCAAGCCTAAATTAACAAAAAGTTAACTAATTAGAGGCCGCCGACCGGGAATTGAACCCGGGCCCTGATATATTATAGTCTCATTACTCACTGCCCTGATTAGACTGATTACTTTTTTTTTCTTTTTTTTTCATTATTTATAATAAAATGTGTTTTGACGTGTGTAGAACCCACCATAGCCACCCGTGCAGAAAAATAAATAAAATAAAAACCCCCCCCCAAAAAAAAACGTCAG
>JAQFYE010002805.1:0-16960 GCA_034694305.1 Protaphorura glebata
AGTTTTTTTCCGCGTTACCCCACGTGATAAATGGTCGTAATTGGCACACTTTCCCAAAGTGGCTCGAATTAGCCCACCTCCCCCTATAAAATATTATAGAAAAAGAAGATGCTAAAACCTTCACTAAAAAAATTATATCGTTTTTTTCTCTACAGAATCGCATGAGTCAGAATATTTTAATATCTGTTCTTTAAAGAACGGTCCCGGTGTTATGCTGCTATCGTATGCTATCACTTTAAACTTGTAATTTAGTTCGCACGCTCGTTCGTTACCAAAGAAATATTCTCACAAGCACGCACGCTACTTCAGTGTGCGTCTTACTGTAATACATTAAACTTTAAAAGTAAGATTTACGTTTGGAGTACACTTAAAGCATTTAGATTGGAGTAACAACATAGAATGAGATTTATTTCAGTTTCAAACTGTTTCTGAGTAGTTTTACCAGGCACTATGTATATCCTTATTTTTTCCATACACCCGGTATTTTAAATTCGTACGAGCTTAGCAATCCGAACAAACCAATCTATTGTTCATGGAAGAAGAATTTATTTACTTGATTGTCGTTCATTTGTTTGTATCACCACTAAAGCCTTGTCGTGTTTTAATTTATTACTCATTCCAGTCATTATCATATTTTGTGGATAACATTCAGTTTGTAATTTTACTACTTTATAATTCTGCCAGAATTTTCAAAGTTATGCTTATGCTTTAAAATTTGTTTTATTTTGTTTTTAAAAGGACAAACCCGACTTTTAACAAATGTCGTCAGTTATAGCTGGAATATCATTCAAGTAATGTGTACATTAAATAGAAGTCAATAAAATTAAATTATAATGTCTGCTCACAAATTATGCACTGATTATTTTTAGTTACTATATAAAAATGTTTTCTTGAAGAATTGGGGATCAGAGATGGCTATTTTTAATCAGTGAGATATACAAAAACAAATATACGACGAAAGAAGCATACTTGACAAAAATCACCGTCAAATACCGGCTAAACTAAATTATGAGTTAGCGTCAACACAAGAGCTAATTTTGAGAGATACCCTACTGTAATTCCAAAAACGAAATAAAAATTTGAAATTTCATGTCGGGAACAATTATTCCAAAGAGAGTACATGCGACTAAAATCACATATGCTGCTAGGTTGAAAAGAATTTTGTTTACTTCCAAAAAAGGTTCAGAAAGTCGAGATGTACATTTTTTCAATACGAGGAACAAAATATTTCACGTTCCGAATAATACAGAAGTATATTGTATATTTATTGAAATCAAAAGGGGATGCGTGGAACACGGTTGCTAACATGTATTGGCACTTTGCAAGCTACCTTGTTAGAATAAATGATATTTCCGTGAACTTATTGTTCTGTTTGATGTCATTTGAAGGTTGTAGACCGGTCTTGCATTTTGTAATCATTAGCACAATCCGCTATTCTGTACGATGGACTTTTCAGTCTTCCTTGCATGGTTTCTCCTGAAAAGATTAAACTATTTTCAGTTTGGTTAGGGACTTATTATTATTTAATGTAATTTTTTATATGTCATATTGTATTCCAAGTTCAAAATCAAATAAATCTTAATAATTTCACAGTGACAATTTGTTGTTATCCGTAGCACATGAAGCAATGGTTGTTAATTAATGTAAGCAAATTTAAAACCTTTGCTATCTTACAGTTTTTCCAGTCTTCAGAGCAAAATGATTGCACGAAGAAATAAATTGCTATGTATATATAAATAAAAACTCCAGACGTTTAGAATTTATGAGCAAGCAATTCAGTGAAAGAGTCGGGAGTTTAGGGCAATTACCAAATGCTTTGTCAGAATATCAAAAATTCTGATCAGACACTTCAATCTTTCCATTTGACAATACATATTATGCAACACACATGCACCCCTTTATTAATAGGAATAAATATTTTCATTAATAGACATTACAAAGTTGAAATCCATGGTCAAATATCTGCATATTTTTCCTTGGATAATAGGTTCTTCAAGTCCAAAAAGCAGGAAGAGGACTCAGGTTATGGAAAACCTTTCGCAATCAATTAAATTAAAATAAGATGTCAGCCCTAGGTGGAACTTTCATCATCGCAAAGAAAACTTTGAGAATTTCACTCCACTTCACATTAAATAAAACTGCCTTCTAAAGTTGAGGAACTAAATAGATGTTTTTTCAGTGATTGGTTCTTTCAGAAACCAATCACTCACACTTAGCTTTCTCAGCGGTCCTGTTATTTACAACAGTTCATTCTGAAAAAATATGACCAAATAACGAGGAAACTATTTGAGGTGGTTCTCTACGATTTTCCCCAAATTTATCTTGTGAGAGACCTTTGCCCCTTACCCTCAAAAATGTCATTAGCTCACGCAACACTCAAAACTCTATTTTTAAAAATTAAAATTTTTGGTAAACCGTTGAAATGTATGGAATAATAAATTACAAGATGAAAAACCTCATAAGTTTGCATATTTGAATGTATTTTTGGCCAGAAAATAATATCAATTTAATACTATATTTAATACGAATTATTGAATTCTGGCCGAAAATACCTTCAAATATAAAGGTATGAGGTTTTTCAACTTCTAATTTATTATTGGACACATATCAACAATTTTCCGTAAAAAATATATTTTTTTTTTCGATATTTGAAACAAATTTGAGTCTTGAGATCAGTTTCGGGGGAAGGTTCCATGGGATACCCCATGGAATATCAGTTTCATTTTATACGCTAAGGTTGAAGGTCCGCACTCTGGACAGAACCTAACGTCATGCTAGCAAGCTAACAGAACAGTACAGACTTAGCCCCTGACACTAGGGCTGGTAATCGAAATCGTGATCGGAATCGTAATCGAAAAATAATCGAACTTTTAGGTGCATCGGAATTCGAATCGGAATCGGAATCGAAATCCAAAATAATCGGAATCGGAATCCGATAATTGGAATTGAAATGATCATACAGACATTCAATTTCTTGAGTTCTTTTGCGCCTTTTTGTTTATTCCTCACTATGTGACCTCCTGATTGGATCAATAATCGGTATCGGAAGTCGGAATCGTAATTCTAAAATAATCGGAATCAGAATCAGTATTCGTACTTTTTTAGCCTTTTCGATTCCACTGCCAACTCGGCGCTGGTGCACTGTCAATATGGTGCAGTGGGGTAATTTTCTGGGAATATTTGGCTTATTGTTTTGTTACTGCGTTTCAGGCAAACATTCGCTAAATATTTTGTTAATAAAACTGATTGCAGATTCCTAGTTATCTTCTATTATCGATTTAGTTCACTACATTTTCAAATCATTTCTAACTAGACACAATTGACTGGTTCATGAATTTGTATGGAATTGGGAACTATTAATAATTACCCACTATCCAACAGGTCATTAAGGAATTAGTTAAGTTATGACATCCACACATATAGACTTTGTCGGCCGACTCATTTAGCAAGACCTAATTGCAAGAAAACACCTAGAAAAAATCTTTCCAAGTGTAGCACAACTATTATTTATGATTATCACCAAAAATTCAATTCAGTCAAGACGAAATATCAAGCAGTAGTCATTAATATTTAAATTGAGGATATATACTAGAGTCGAATTATCAGAGATAAAGATAATATCTTCAAATTGGGGTTATAGAGAGTGTAATCCCCGATTCAATAAAAAATCAAAATTCTGTTGGTCTACTTTCAAAAATTCCAGGTTGGGCAGAGAGAAAGTTGAGATTGAATACCTCGGATAGTTTGACCCCAATAAAATCCATCAATAATTTATAACCACTTTCTAAACTTTTAAGCACGTAAACTTTTCTTGAGATGAAATTTTCCACACTACTTTTAATTTACAATCCCTGTCGTACTGGACATTATTACGCCTTGTGCGGTTATTTTGCTTACTTTCATATATTTTATTAAACGGGATGTCTGAGTCTGTAACGACAAGGAATATAGTTTGGTTTCTGTCTGGTGTTTTAGTTCCTATCAATATTATACTTTTGTACAAATATTTTCTAATGGATTTCAGACAAGAAACATATTTCGCAAAATTATCGGCAAACCGGATTGATCTGTTAAATCAAAATCTAACAAAATCTGCAAACTTTAGAGGTAATGCACTATTCACAATTCACACACATGCATTTTAAGTCTCTCACTAAGAGTTGATTTCCTACCACTAGGGGTACCTTCGTTCGAAATAGAGAACCACCCATTTATTCTAAAAAATAAGGTGTCTGACTTTGCTACAAATGTCAACTAAATGTGAATATTTTTTCGCCTAACAGGTAACGAGCAGAATCTCACAGGTACTGTGACGCAAAGCGGACATTGTGTTTTGCCAAAATTAAACCCATTCGATCCCGTCGTCCTGAAGGAGACAAGTAGAATGCCAGAGGAAGTTATTTGTGAGGGAAAGGATTATCCATTAATTTTCGAGACGGATTTGGAATCGAATTTGATTGTGGTGAATTGTCCCTTGCAATATGCGCTTGAAAGTTGCTGTTATAAAAAGCTCGTCCCAAATGAGAATTATATTGACGCAACTCCAAGGTACACAAAATGAACAATTAGTTTTGAATTAATCTCTGACCAACTTGAGTAAATGAATCAGAACTTGCATAATTATCAACTAAATTTTGTTCACTCAGAAATTCTTGAAACATTGTGTTCGATACGACTTACATAAACAAAACCAAATACATTTGTTATAATGTAATGACAAACATGCCGACAAAATCGCTAGCTTTGCGATTGGAATATTTGAATTATGGCGTTCTTGCCTGACATTCAAGTTTAACTTGATTCGGTTTTGATTCCCTCGATTTTTCCAAACCAATTAGATAAAATTAATAATTCTCTAAATTTCAGTTATTCGAAAGACTGTGTATATCTGAGGAACACGACCACGAAGATTCCTTCCGATATCGAATCCATTGGATTATTTTGTAAAAAGATTCCAGATCCAGAGTCAACAACGCCTAAACCGACACCAAAACCAACACCTAAACCAACCTCCAAGCCGGCTTCAAACTCAACTTCCACACCGTCCAGCAAACCAAAAATAGCCGCGGTGGACGACCCCCTAAAAATTGTTGATATTTTGACTTTCACGCGTTTGAAACTGGAAGTTGAGAAACGAATTGAGAAGATGACGGACATTCCTAAGGACTCGGACGCTTTCAGTGTGGTCATCCTGGGATTAGATTCGATATCACACATGCATTTCTTAAGAACCATGCCAAAAACACACAAATATATTACAGAAGACCTCAGCGGAGTAGGAATGAATGGTTATGTTTCGATCGGAGATAATACACGTCCGAATATCTTCGTCGCCCTCACTGGTCATACTGTAGAAGAATTGCTCAAAATATGTTCGAACAACACAGAATTGGAAATGGAAACAGCTTTCGATACTTGCCCTCTAGTTTGGAAGAACTTTTCGGCTCAGGGCTATCGTACCTCTTACGGAGAAGATGCCGACAAGATGACTATGTTCAATTACAATACGGCTGGATTCTACCATGCCCCGACAGACTATTATCTTCATCCACTCATGAGAGCTCAAAGGATAGCAATCCACCATAGATGGGACTTAAATGCTGCGATGTGTCATGGACCTCGATTGGTGTTGGACATTTTATTGAAACACATGCTTGACCTTGCAACAGTGATGCAAAAACGAAAGTATTTTCAGTTCATTTGGTCCAATTCAATGACACATGACTTCCTCAATTTCCCAAAGCTAATAGATGACAACGTGTACTTGGCCATAAAACAAATGAAGCAGAGAGGTCAATTGGACAATAAGATTTTTATTTTGATGAGTGATCATGGGCACCGATGGGCTGGCTATCGAAAGACCTATCAAGGTCAAATAGAAGTAAGAATGCCGCTTTTCTATGTCGTCCTGCCTGGAGCTTTCAGAAAAAGATATCCGGAAATGGCTGCTAATTTAAAAGTAAATTCAAATCGGCTAACCAGTCCGTTTGACCTCCACGAGACATTGCTGCAGTTATCAACGTTAGCTTCAGTCGACGAGTTCAACAATCGGCAGTTTTATATGAAGTGGTTACACCCAACGCAGACGAAGAACACGACGTCAGCTTCATCTAACGGCAGAGGAATAAGTTTGTTTGAAACGATACCACTGAACAGAACATGCAAATCGGCAGGAATTCCTGATCATTATTGCGTTTGCCATAATATGACTAAAATTCCAACTGATGGGGCAGAGGTTGCAGAAGCTGCAAAGAGTTTTGTGGCGTCGATTAATACGAAACTCGCAAATTTTACTGCATGTTCAAATTTGAGTTTAGTGAATGTGTCAGAAGCATACAATGTGCTTCATTTGACTGGAGAACCGAAGCAACATGTCATGGTTATTCGATTCTTTTTAGAAACATTACCCGGGAATGCAAAATTTGAGGTGACCATGTCTCGGAACTATGAGAAAATTTGGTCAAGAGTTTCGGACAACCGTGTGAACTTGTACGGAGATACCAGTCACTGTGTTACCGACTCCAAAATGAAAAATTATTGCTACTGTTTGAAGCAGCTACATTCGAATTAGTTTTTATGAAATGTTCATTATTATTGTGCTTTTAGACATTACAATAATTTAGTCCGCTCCTCGGTGAATTCATCTGGTGGAACGAGTGCGCTGTAGTCAGTAGTGGATTTGTAATTCCGAAGTGTTCATGTTGAAAAAATTCTGATAAAGTAATAAAATAATGATAAAATAGATTACATCAAAGGATTATTTTATAAAGAGGAGGCACAAACCCTATGGGATTATGTACGCCTTGAATTTTGGGAGTAGGATCTTCACAAAAGTTGTTCTGGATGCCACTGGCTACAGCATACAAAATCCAGCCATTTCCAACGGCGTACATTTCCCCATAAGGTTTCTGCCCCTTCCTTTCACTTTTTGGATGTCTCGTCGGAAAGACTTTGCGATTTTCTAGATTGTCTCCTGCGTCCTGCCGGCCACTTTAATTTTATAACCTTAGATTTCTGAGCAAAATAGCAGATATATACTGCATAAAACTTTCTCTATAAAATTCATTCCCCTGATTTATTCAAGTAATATTAGAATCTAGGCCACAAACCATCCAATTAGGACAATTATCTCGGACACTCACTCATCGCATATTTCAGTGACAATGTGATTAGAAAGTAGTTCAAAATAGTTCCGGGTTGTAAACTTCATATTATGTCGGATGGACTATTAAAAATCTATTTACCAGCCTAAGTAATTAGTCTTATCTGAGCTGTATCTCGTATTCGAATACCTAACTTTTTAAAAAATGATAGCATTTCCGTCAAAGAGATGGACAATTTCGTTCATCGCAGCTGTATTAACACCTGTTTATATTATATTTTTGTATAGACACTTTATTACCAATATATCTGTTCACGAATATCTGGAGACTAATTTCACAAGTCCAATTCAAAATCTAGCGATTACACAGCAAACCAAGACAATACCAGCGGAAGCAGAGGACGTCAAGAATAAAAGTAATATTTATAAAATATCTCATAATCTTCTAATCAAAAATGTCTGATTTTGGGTTTGTAGCGTACAATTAATTGATTTGTTTGTGTAGAGTACAAGTGCGATTGGCCAAAATTAAACCCATTTGATCCGTCCATCATGAAGGCTTACACAGAATATCTGGAATATGTTCCAGAGAATTTTGATTGTGCAATCCAGGAGTTCCCTTTAATTTTCGAGACGGATTTGGATTCCAATCTGATCATGACACGCTGTCCTTTCCAAGTTGGGCTAGAAAGTTGCTGCTACAAGAAGCTAACTCGAGTAGAAAGAGAGGATACAAAAGTGAAGTATGGTTGAAATTCCATCCAACTGTCTGAACAAATATTTGACACGAAATTAATAAATTATGAACTCATTGGAATTTCGAGTTGATAAACCAGTAATTGTACTCATTTCTTTTAGATATTCCGACGAATGCATCAAGCTCACAAACACAACCACAAAAATACCTGCGGATTACGAGTTCGTCGCAGTTTTATGTTCAGATATAAACAGACATCTTATGACTACAACCGCCACTACAAGTTCAAGTGCGCCTACTAAGAAGGCTATCACCAATATAAGTACTATTCGTCCTAGGGTGACCTCAAATGCCCCATCCAAATCCAGCAAACCTACAACAATTGCTCCACTTACAACTACCAAGTTCACACCTCATCCAAGTGAACCTGACCTCCGAATCGTGGATATTTTACCACTTCTACGATTGAAACCTGAAGTTGAGAAACGGATTGAAGAGAAAATTGGAAAGCAAAAGGACGACGATGCTTTCAGTGTGGTCATCCTTGGTGTGGACTCCATGTCTTACATGAATCTTCTGAGAACAATGCCAAAAACTAACAAATTCTTAACAGAAGACTTGGGTGCTATCCGAATGGACGGATTTAATTCTATAGCAAGTTACACAATTGCAAACCTGAGTCCAGCTCTTACTGGTTATACCGTGGAGGACTTATACAAATTATGCAGTCCAGAACATTATTCCACGATGGACACTTGCCCTTTCATTTGGAAAAATTTCTCAGCCCAAGGATACAGGACGTCATACGATGAAGATGCGCCAGATATAACTATGTTTAATTATCGAAGGTCAGTGGTTTGCCGCATCTATATGCTCACAGAAAGGTATCCGTGAAAATGATGGTATAAAGGGTGTTCCAAATTGATGTGACGATTTTCAAAAATTAGCGGTTTCGGGAACAGACATGAGTTTCAAAAGAAATGTTTTTATTGAATGATCGGAAGAAACTTTATTTTCTTTAACAATTTTGGTGTTTTGCAAATAGCATTGCAACATTGTACAGGGTGACTAACATGTATTGTCACCATTGTATCTTGGAATCCAAATCCAAATCGGATAACTCGTTGGAAAGATCAGCTAAAATGTTGTCGCAGACACCACATTTCAACTCAATTTGATAGCGCGTTCAAACACAGCGCGCGTGCAAAAATAGAAATGAAATACATTTCTGTCATTTCCCTGCGTACATTCATGGTTTTTGGCCTGGCAGGCCGTGAAAACTTCAAAAAATTAAAAACTCAACTTCATTATCACATTTACATTTCCATTCATTACCATGTCTTCTACCAAAATTTTAGCCATGCGTCGACATTTCCCACGAAATTACATTTCGAAAGGGAAATTGTGTTTTCGACGAAAGCGAGATTTTAAGGTAAAACCCACTTGTTCAGAAATTGTCGGCAAATACCTTAAACTTTTTATAAACAATATGGGAACGTAGTGGCGAAGTTGATTTTTCGAGACTTCGAAGTTTTCATGGCTTATAATGTTGAAGAGAGAGAAAAAACGGCTGGTAAAAGTCAAAAAGGTGATTACTTATTCTTGGTCGCGCGCTGAAGGTGAACGGGCTTTCAGATCGAGTTGAAAAGTGGGGTCTCATGTGCGCTGATCTTACCAGCGAGTTATCCAACTTGGTTGTAGCTATTAAATGTACATTCAGAGATACGATGGCGACAATACATATTAGTCACCCTGTACTTTGGTGAATAACACAATTTTGAAACACGTGTTCAACAAAAATATTGTACAAAAAAACTATAATGAGGATGAATACGCAACTTATATCTTACAATTTCTATAGCATTTCTAAACTCGTAACAAAACAACTAAACTCGTAGAATTGGCCAAAACAATCATACCGAATGATTTCGAATTCAGTTTCTACCAGAGAAATGTGCCAATGTCGTGAGCAACTATTTTGTTCGACCTATAGGATCCGATGTGACTTATTTAGATAGAAATAAGCTTTCTTAAATTATATACAATTAAGACAATATTTAAGACAATTAATGTGTTTAGTTTTTAATTTCTAAAGGTATGGATTTCTTGAACCACCGACGGATTATTACCTCAGACCTCTCATACATGGTCAATATATTACAATCGGACACCGAGATGGTGGAAACGAGAAACTGTGTCATGGCCCCCGACCGGCAGTCGAAATTTTACTGAACCGTATGCACAAATTGGCCAAAGTTATGAGGAAACGAAAATATTTTCAACTAATTTGGACGTCATCTATCACACATGATGTTGTGACTTATCCAATACTCCAAGATAATCTTTTCTACGAGCACCTGAAATCTATGAAAGAAGAAGGGCTTCTTGACAACAAGATTGTAATTGTGATGAGTGATCATGGAATCAGATGGAGTTCATTCCGAAAAACTTACTACGGTCAATTGGAGTTCAGGATGCCATTTCTATTTTTCATTCTCCCTGTCAGATTTCGAGAAAAATACCCCGAGGCAGTGACAAATTTGAAATATAATGTGAATCGTCTAGTGAGCCCATTCGACATTCACAAGACGCTTTTACATTTATTAGAATTTGACAAAATATCTACGACCACTAATAATTGGTCAAGATTTTATATGCCAGGAGCTCAAATTCCATCAGCCACCCTACCTATTGTAAATTCGACGAAACAAGTTGGTATCAGTTTATTTAATCGAATTCCAGCAAACCGAACTTGCGATTCTGTTGGTATTCCAATAGATTCTTGCATTTGTCACCATATGAAGAGCCTTCCAACGAATAATACACTTGTGACAGTAGCTGCCAATAAATTAGTCGAGACAATTAACCATAAAATTAAAAATCTGACACATTGTGCTACTTTAAAGATGGCAAATGTGTCCGAGTCTTATGATATCAGCACTGGCTTTCAGTGGGGATCAATGGAGTCCAATGCAACGAACACTAGTCAACTTGTCCGATTGACTGTAGAAACTGTGCCTGGAAACGCGCAATTCGAGGCAACAATGTCTCGGAACGACGTAGGTGATTGGGGTGTGGTTTCCGATAGTCGGATTAACAAATATGGAAATCAGAGTATATGCGTTTTAGACCCAGTGTTAAAAAGTTATTGTTATTGTAGTGCTTAATCTTTAATAGTGAATTGTATATGGTTCGCATATGGGGAAATGTTTTCGGAAATTAAATTCTTCGCAATTCAAAACTTCGGATCTCGAGTTTACATCAACAGATGCTGAGGCTACACAACTCTTGTGGACATTCTAAGTTTTATTAGAAAAGACTACAACTTTGATTTGACCTTAGGAGTTATCTAGTCTAGTCCAGGAATGATCAGGAGAGAATACGGAATTCCCACCATTAGTACTTAGATTCAGGCTCAGATCGGAGAATACGGTGGTTACGAAGGTAGATGGTGAAATTTGTTTAAGTCTTTGTAAGTAATCCTGTAATAAATGTTGTATTGTCCCCTGATTTTGTTGAATTGAATAAAACTGAGTATAACCTCAGAAATCATTTGGAATTACTCAATCTCCGAATTTGTATACATCCCTTTACTAACAACTTTGTTTAAATTAGTTTTTAGTTTCTTGCTACAGTAATGTCATACTGTCCAAATGAACAAAATCGATTTGTTATTTAAGATGCGGTGACACCACACTATATCATTCCCGTCTCTCCCGTCTCACTTGTTATAATTTTACGGCCAAGCATTACCGATATGGCCAAACTGTCAAGTCATGTTTTGGTCAGATTTTAACATTAGGGGCATACTGAGGTCAGATTTTGGCATTAGGGGCATAGAAAAGTCAAATTTTTTTCTTTAACATTAGGAGCATGGGGAGGTCAGATTTTGACATTAGGGGCATTGGGAGGTCAGATTTTCTCGTTAACATTATGGACATGGGGAGGTCAGATTTTGTCTTTAAGATTAGAGGCATTGGGAGGTCAGATTATTAACATTGCATTGGTGGCATTAGGAGATCAGACCGTATCTGACATCGTTAACGAAGCAGGGTTGACAGGCTGACGTTAAGAGTTTGGTGTATCTCAAAGCGTTAACTAAGCAGCGATGATCTTTGCTCCGAAGTTGTGCTGCACACTGTATTTTTCTAATTTATTTGTTATTAAAAGAAAATCGGTACGAAAAAGGGAAAACTGAAATTCTTGACCATAATAAAAAACTTGACTAATTCAAAATAACGAATATCGGCCGTGTTTAATTCGGGCCTCAGAATTGTCACGCTTTTGACGATTAACTTCATAAGAACTAGATAAAATATATTTCCTATTATTGCGACCCATTCTTTATGGAATTTAATTGGCAGTTATATAACTGTGCTTCGGAAACTGCAAGAATAAACAATTGTTGTGCCACCAAACAAAGGCACGTTGCCAGATTTGACAGAATTTGATCAGTAACTGTTAGACGCCTGCTCCTAGGAGAAATCTATCAGAAGCAACTGTAGTTCCTCATTTCGACGACAAGATAACTGCTGAAATCTTACATGAGATCTTACTTTTTTATTACACACTTGAAACACTCATTATACAAATCACAATTACCTACGACTATTTTAATTATACATATACATACTTCCAATAAAAATCAAATGCTATTCCTAATCAAAATCTATTCCTAAAGTAAGAGATTCCAAAAAGTGGAAAATCACAGCCCTGACAATACTGTAGAGAAATTGTAAACTTTCCTTTTAATTTTACTCACTCAAACCACTAGATTCTAACGCGGAGTTGCCCTCATTACCATTCCTAATTACGGCATTCTCAATCTTAAATTTAATTTCCAATTCGTAGAATTCGACCCCGTCGGCTTCATCCTCGTCGGTTAAATCTACCCACTCCCGACAATAATTTCGAAGATATCTCTGCGGAATTATGGCACAATGAGCGAGCAATTGGATTTCATTCGATGGTGTATGAATTGAGTGTATCGGCACTTTCCAGTCAGTCCTGACACTCTGAAAAAAATCAAAATAAATTGGATTACTATATACTAAAGATTGTGCAGTCAAATTGTAATTTCATTTTAAATGAACGGGCTAGCCTAAAAGTTCGCACACTATTTGCTTGTAATTCAATATTAAAAGCCAGTAGTAGTATAGTTTACGAAGTCAGCAGAATTTTAAAATTCTGTGAGTTACCACAAAAGCGCTTAGTGCCCGAAATCCCAGCAAACTTGCTCACAGAGAATACTCGAGAAACTTGCAATATCATTGATGCCTTCAGTTATCGAGTAAATATTAAATATTTAAATGGCAATCTTCATTGGGCTGCGCTGTACTTACCGGATTGTTTCCTCCTATAGAAATTAAGACTGATGATCGACTGGCTTCCTCCTCAGATCCCAAAAGGGTCACCCAAACATGAAGGCATGCATATTGCATCTCGACGTGTAAGAAAAATAATTTTCCCTCATTCTTACAGTAGACAAGCTCGAATCTTTGATCTGAAAGTAAAAGTCGTTCATTTAGAATTACATAAAATATTTTCAATGGACTAATTAAAAGTGAAACTTTAGCGTAGCTACCTTGCTTCACGTTAGAATTCATCACGAATCCGCATAAGGGATATACGACCTTGTAAACGTCCATGGTCTCTTCAAAGCCTACAAAGTTATGGTACTTCCTGATGTGTTCTTCGAAATTATGGAATTCGACGAGGTCACCCTTACAGGCCTTCAATTTATCCTCGAAGCATGGAATCGGTCTATAGAGCAAGAAAGCATGGCAAAGTCAACAACCACTAAAATGCTAAGGTCATATTTATTTGTTGTGGATTTCTCTGGCATTTTTGGAATATCATAAACAAGTAGTTATGGGAAGGAATGGTTGACATTTAATTAGGGTAATTAGTATTTTCACAAAATAATCAGTCGAGGTTACAATCTAGGCTAAGCATGTATCTATTAGTTGTGCGATGATAGAATTCATACATCACACATTATTTGTCCATTGATGGCTTATCGTCTATTTCTGCGTGGGAGTAAGCCCCCAACGTAGCTATGCAGGTTTAGAATTCACCTCAATTTGATAAATTAATGCATCACCATGCTGCACCGTATGTATTTTAAATATCATTGGGAGGCCTCGTGGTGCCCGAGTTTCCTACTCCAGTTGATTATTTAAGGGAACAAAAGTGGACAAAAATCCTTACGTATGCAAGGTAAAAACTTCACAGTATAGGAAAAGTAGGAAAGGAATGACACTATTTTCAAAGACATTGTAATAATTACCGAATGTGGTCCTTAATTTTATCACCCGTCAGGACGACATCACAACCAATATTCTTGCACTCAAAATTTAAGACCGAAACGATTACTTCTCTAACTGGAAGATATTTAGTACATTCGGTCATGGTATCACTGCAGAGAAGACAGTTCCTTAATTTCTTGCAGCAATCTTCACAAATTATGTGTCCGTTGACGCATCCGAAGATGGGCGGAAGTGCATTATTCTTGCAAATTGGACAATTGAGAGTTGATCTTATATCTTGCAAAATGTCATACGCCCGAGTTCCCTGTTGGGTATTTCAACATAATTCAATTAATTTTCAGGAATAACATCACAATCCCGTCTCTTCACAACGTCATTTTAAAATGTACTAGAGAAAGTGAAAAGTATTTGATTGATAATCTTACATTCCAGACCCGCTTTATAATATTTACACAATTAACCTAGCGTTTACGCTGCATTGTGTTGATAACTTTTTGTCGCGATTTACACGAAATTGTAATAAATTATATCATCATCAACAAATCATAGAGGACCTAATCCGGTTGATATGATGCAAATGAATAGAATCGCCACACCTCTCAAAAAAAGTGAAAGCAAGGAGATGCATTCATGTGTTTGACCCCAAGAACGTTCTGATTGCAATTTTATCTTTCAAATTTTGGAATTTTGTGAATGGATTTTGTTACTATAGAATATTATGGGTAACCCGAATATACAAGATTAAGCGCAATCCGATTATCCTAACAGAAGTAAGCTCCGTGACATTCGTTGGGCCATGTGTCTCCGTTCACTTTTTTGGACAGGTGTTCAGTTCTTATTCCCGTACTACATATGTGCACTATGTGCACTAAGACTCTCACCTTGAGAATGGCTCCGGGGCGCACCCACCCAACAAGTGTCTCAAAACCATCATTGCTGAAAATTTCTAGAAAATCTCGATCGTCCAGCGCCAGAATTTTTTCGGCTACGCCCTCACTTATATAGTACTTCATAACACGCCCGAGTTTAATTTCCACAGATAAACCAAGTCTTGATTGCCGTCTCGGTTTCTCTCCTCTAGTATAGTCGACCCTCGGCGTGCACATATTCTGAAGGTTAAATTAATTTTATGTTAAGAATAACTACGACACCTTACTCAATGCAATCACTTAATTACCAAAACATGCTTACCAGAAGTTTGATTTCAACTAGTGCCAGAACTGGTAAAGTCAAAAGACCCGTAGCTAACACAACTGTGGTACACAACACAACCTTTTTGATTCAGTTGATTAATATTCGACAATATTATCACCTTGTATTAATTCGTGAAGTGTTTAATTTGTAAAAAGCAAACAAATAAATGGAGAAACCCTACGTCAAATCCAGTTTACGAGATAAATTATGATGTGAAGATTGATGTGTGATGTGTGACTGTTTCGTAGCACAAGAGAGAAAAGTCAAAATTGTAGCACAAGTGAAAGAATCCAAAACTGTCTCGTAGCACAAGTGATAAAATCCTAAAGTACCTCGTAGCACAAGAACGACAAAGTTATTTTTTATTGAGAGAAGTATGGATGGAATGGAATTGACTGGTATGGATGGAATGGAATTGACTGGTATGGATGGAGATCACCACATCGTGCGTTCAAAGAACCGTGAAATAAATTGATGGGTTAAAACGAACAATGTTATTTTGTGTTGACCGGTTTTAATAATCTTAACTCTGAGCAGTCAAAATGTATTACTACCCAGTTCGGTTCTCAACTTACAACTGAAGACTTCCTAAAAATGACACAGACAATTCACAACAAAAATAGTCGGGTACACGTAATTAAATTAAACAATAAACTTAAGTTCATGGAAAATCACTCAAGACAGGATGGGTTCCAGTCAGGCGGATGTAGTTAGATACAACTAATTTAGTTAAAGTATAAATAAGATCAGGATAATATATCATGCGACCAAACAGTGACCCTGATTTGTACGTCGGCTTGTAGATTGTCGTCTGAAACTGAATGCTTTACTTTTCGTTGAGGATTTTTAGTTATATTACCTCCCTTCCTTCCTTTTACCTCTAATATTTATGGACTCGGTTCAATTTTATTTCATGGTTATATAGATAGCATAAAATTTATTTTACATAATGACAAGGGCTGAGCCCTCGAAGGATATTGAACGCGACCGTGCATTTGAGATGGTATTTAGCATTTTTGAGATTTCGGACAGGAATTCGTTTAATTTGTGGTATTGTGCAATGCAGCTGCAATGAAAGTTTATGTGTCCAAGTACTGCAGCGTAATGTAATGAAATCCAGACGAAATCGTCTCAAGAATCTACCTGGTATAACCACAAGTGGCACAGCGTGCATTGCAAGGAAAGCCGTTGGATGTGCATAACTAAATATATATATAACGAAACTTCTTTGTCCCAAATTAGTCTACTTTCTTATGTTTCCCAGGCTACGCACCAGGCGGATTCGGCTAAGCACAGGTCTTTCGTGTATTTCTAGCGGCCAAACGGTGCCACTTTTGGGGATGGGACCTGCACAAAAGTTTTTCAGGTGTTCAAATCTGAGGTGAACTCTTTGTGCGGTATCCTTTCCAAATTTTTTTAAGAAAAACTGATGTGTTCAATAGGTCACTGTGAAGTTAGATAAACGCATTTAATATTCAAGGGTTTGCTTGCTTTTGTCCCGAAAATAAAAATTGATGAATATTTAACACCGAAATGCGAGAAGAAGCCTCAAATAAATGTGAAAAAGTGAAAAATATTTTTAGTTGAATTTCGAAGTAAATAAACTGCGAGCAGTAGAGATGCGAAAGGCTTGCATGGAATGAACTGAGAAGAAATTCAAATTATATTATTGGCCACAAAATGTCAAAAGAAATTGAG
>JAQFYE010002806.1:0-16960 GCA_034694305.1 Protaphorura glebata
GGTCTCGAATATAAACCCGGTCTCGAGGCAGCCTAAAAAAATAGTAACCCGGGTTTTTGTTCGGGGATTTACGGTAACCGTAATTTTGATGTTAACATATCTTTTCAATGCAGTGATGGAATACGTAGACACGTCTTGTCGAGCCTTCATGGGTCTGATTCAAGCAATCCCTTTTGCGGTTGGTGTCATGATTTTGCCTGTCTACGCATACTTTATACGTGATTGGTCCAATCTTCAGTTCGCATTTACAGCAACGTCTGCCGTCATGTTGAGCTACTTTTGGTTAGACATACAAATCACCTTAACGCAGAAAAACTAATTACGAAATGCTTTTCTTTATCTGTCCTTACGGAACAATTAGGATTCTCCCGGAATCGTCACGTTGGCTTATTTCCAAAGGACGGGAAGAAGAAGCCTTGAAAGTCTTGGAAGGAATCGCGAAAAGAAATAAGAAACCAGCACCTGATCGTGCAGCAGTACTAGAAATATTTGAAGCTTGCAAGGCCGAGTTTAATGATAAACTGGTGGTGGATGAAAGCAATGAAAATTTACCATTTTATACAAGATGTAGCAAAGGTTTGAAGAATTTTTTTAGGAACTATTTCCGCCTTGTGGAAACTCCAGAATTACGAAAACGATCAATCGTACTCTGGATTTTATTTATGTCTGTCACATTTGTATACTACGGGATCATATTTTTGTCGGTCTCCCTTTCAAGTGATCCATTTCTTCTTGTCTTTATGGGGTGAGGATGCTATACATCTTGTAATGACTTTTAACTTTTGCCTTCTTTGGGTATCTCTTAACCTCTTACGCCCTCAGTGGCCTGATGGAGATTCCAGGTGGAACGCTCATTATTCCTTTCGTTCAGAAATGGGGAAGAAGACCTATTGTCGCAGCAACATTTTTATTGTCCGGTGCTTCGGTTTTCGCAGTTGCTCTTACTCCAATTGGTAAGATAATGAATCCGTATCCAATAACCACACGTCCAGAAGATCCGAATTTTCGCTAGAAATTCTGCATGAAATCACATTTCTTTTTGTCTTGATATCCAGAGGTTACTAAGCATACTAGTGCGTATATCATTGGGACGTAATTCGAATGACATCGACTATTATTGCAATCTACAGATTTTGCCAACGGCTTAGACATTAATTACACTTGCTCCTAAGACTAATAACTATTTTCAATTTCAAAATCAAGACTGCACACAATCCCCCTCATGTTCCATTGTATGCTGGTTCTCAAACAGTTTCAAATGTTCTTCCCTAATTCCCGTTACACTATTCTTTTGAAACTAAATCAAGGAAGTTTTACTCTAATTGTCTTTCTTCTCTTAAATTAATAGATTCCCCTACACTGAGGATCGTGTTTTCTATGCTGGGGAAAGCATTTATATCCGGTACTTTTGGATTGCTCTACTTACTGGGTACCGAGCTTTATCCGACACAAACAAGGGCTACAGGGCTAGGGTTTGCAGCATTTTTGAGCCGCTTTGGCTCAATACTTGCACCATATGTGGTGAATCAAATGGTAAGTTCAAATAAAACATTTTGTGCTTGGACACCATAGAATCCCATCGGTGGCTTATTTTGCAGAATGAAGTGTACACTGATCTCCCAAGCATTATATTTGGAGTCACTGGAATATTCGCCGGAATCGTAGCCTTTTCATTACCTGAGACAAGATCAGTTGCATTGCTGGAAGCTGTCGACGCCATCGAACTCATTCATGGAAAATCACCAAGGAACAAATCTGACGATAATGAAATGCAGTTAAAAAATGAAACTTTAGCCTAAATTATAAATAAATATACGTTGGTTATATGATAATCTTCATTTTATTGTTTGCTTGCATTACTATTCTTATTGCTGCCTATTTATTTCTATAACCCTAGGGGTTGGGTTCCCTGTGGGAAGTCCCACAACATAGGTTGGAATGAACTTTAAGAGTACACGCCCTGGACCTTAAGTTCACACTGACCGTACAAACGAATATTTCGTTTAGGTCTCTTCATTTAAGTCTCGATTTACTGCCCATGCCTACAACAAGGGGACTCTAATGAGACTTTTCGACACAGGTCGATTTATCTAAGACATCCTCAAATTAAATGGGTTCTTCTAAAATTTTCACTGAAGCTTCGTGAAAGGAATCCGGGGGGTATAGTGCTTCATTTTCTTCGAAAAAATAATTTCTCAAATTTTAAAACGAAATATTCGTTTGTACGGTCAGTGTGAACTTAAGGTCCAGAGCGTGCACCCTTAATCAAAAATGGAACCCAACCCCAGGATTATATGTACCCTTTATTAATCCAGCACGCGTTGAAGACCTAGTCTGCAGGAGCTGGCTGAAAATATTCCGGTATCTCATGTAAAAACGAAATGTAATCATTCGAAAATGGTGCACGAGTCAACACCTCGTTTGAAGATTATACTACTATATTATTTAATAGACTTGGTTCTTTATCCTGTTGAATAAACGCGTCAATGCATCATGTGTCGATAACCTCAATGTAAAATATTTAACACTAAAGCTAAACTGAACTAAAGCATGACTTCCTGTTCCTTCTAATATCAAGATAGCACAAATATAAACCTGTCTGTACTGCGTTGAAGACATTTAAATTGGAGGTAGGCCATGTGTATTACGCCATGTGATTTTTGTTAAACCATCTGGTTCATCGTTCTTACATAGTCGGAAGAATACTTCGCAAGAATAGTCGCAAGAATACTTAACGTCGGAAGAATACTTAATCCGTGCATCGCATTGGCAATTGCTTAACAGTGTTTCAAGACTAAACAAGAAATGCAATTCGACGGTGCTTAGAGCGTTGGCGAAAAAATTATCAGTTTCATTCTAGTCCTAGTCTCGTAATAGTAAATTCGTTCCCCGACTACGACAGTAAGAACGGAACCGTCGTCGTCACCCTAGTCTTTAGGGATGAGTAATTTATATCCATTCTGGTTAAGTTAATCGACTTGATCTGTTTAATCATCAACTCAGCATATGATCTACATAGGCAGATTATTCACTTCAAGGACAAATTGATCTGGCTGATTACTTGACATATTACACACTTGAAATGAGATTTGACAATGCCATTACAGGAACTGTTAGTCTTGCAAGTCGTTATTTCCGTATTCAATCGAGTGCTTGTAAATGCTTTTCAAATCACGTATAAATGTTTAATTGTTTTACTGAAAAGATTATCTTCCACCACATTTTCGTAGTACAGTCTCCGACCAAGTACCCCAATACGAAGTTGAGGAATAGTTCAGTGACTGGTTGGGGAATAGTTTTCTAAATTCTGAAAACTGGTTTTCCAAAGTAAACTTCTCACAAGAACTTAGATACGCAATATTTCGTACATTTTGTGAATTTCAATCTTCATCGAGTAATAAATTGGTCAGATATCAGACCAGACATCAAGCTTCAGTTCCAATCTGCCGATCGGGAACAATACAACGATGTACATAGCTTTCTAATGAGATGAGACACAGGTCAGAATATGTACGTATCAAAATAACATGAATGACAACAAAATAACTCGAAATTAATCGTAAATTAAAAATTTCTTTGATGTAATTTGTAAAACTATTTTGATTCAACAATGTAATTTACATTTTAGTTTGAGTAACTTCTCTGTGTTCCCCTGCGCCGCCCTGAATTCTATTTCCGGTTGTTAAATCACTGAATTTTTAATACCAAGCTATTATTCAATAGTACACTTCATTGGCCGTCCTTTTAATTTTCCGAATTTTATAATTTTGCTACTTAAGTATTCTTGATGGGATTTCTTTTATTGCTCATACTGACTGCGACGTACAGAGTGGAACCATAATATTCGGAAGGTGATTAAATCGTCAAATAAGAGGCAAGTGTAATTAGTAGTGTGCGATTTAATTTCTTCCAGCTTTTCCTCTAGCTACACACACGCTATTGGTTTTATATTCGTATGCGAAAATCAACATTGAACGTGCTCAGTCTAATTGTAAGAGTCTCGAACACAGATCTGAAATACAATGGTAGAAATGACAGAGGAATTCGAAGGATTTGACCGAGTTTTTCCTCTCATTGGCGGCAGCAATCAGTTCCAATGGCTCTTGTTCGGCGTGGTTTCTTTACAGGTAATTTCAAACGAGTATTGATCTCAACAAAGAGTAACAAAATGACACCCGTCCAAGTTGGTGACAAGGAGGTTGTAAACTGGTTGTGTGGCACAAATGGTCGTGACTTCGAAGGAAATATCAAAGTTTGACGTAAAATGAGCTCAATACTCGGTAATGAATCAGGTGTGTATAGCGAGGACATGTTTCAATGCAACTTGCGTACTTCCGGTTTCTAGGCCGCTGTGGGCGCTTTTCATCAAATCGGATATGTGTTTTTGGCTGCTGTTCCGGACCATTGGTGTGAAATTGAAGAACTTCAACGTACAAATTGGACGACTGATCAGATCAAAAGAATTTCAATCCCAAAAAAACCGTACGCATACCTGAAACCTTCGCCAATGAAAATAATAATGTAAATGAATTTACGAAAATACATTATGGTTTGTCTTTCAGTTCTGGTGGGGGATTCGAAAATTGTGAGTATTACGAACTAGATTATGGACAAATGGCCTACGAAGCAAGTTATGATGAAGTATACGCAACCATTAATTTTGATATTGCCGATAGAACTCCTTGCACAAAATGGTCATACGATAAAAGTATCTACGCCTCTACTACAGTCTCAGAAGTAATACCTAATTGAACCGCTTCAAACAGATAAGACTAACAAATTGAATCCGGTTTGTCCATTTTTTCAGTTTGATTTAGTTTGCGACCGAAGCTATCTGGTGGCAACAATTCAGGGAACATATATGGCCGGGGCAGTTTTAGGCTCATTTGTAACCGGTGGATTATCGGATGGGTAATTTCAACAAAATTTTGTGGGAACTCAGAATACTGCTTTCAAGTCTGAGTGATCTTTTTCAGCGTACTCGGAAGAAGGAATGTCGTACTCATATGCGTGTTATTAGTGCTGATTGGCGGATTTGGCGCTGGACTATCGTCGTCGTACATCGCATTCGTTTTTTGCCGATTTTTCATCGCTATGGGAGTGAACAGTTGCCTTCAAAATTGCTGCACACTTTGTTAGTACTACAACGCAGTGCCGGTCAGGTCGACATTAACGTAACGAATCTATATCTGGTCTGATCTGGGAAGAGTTAAGATATTTGGATGTCAGAATCTGATTTCAAACACACATTATAATATGCATCTAGTAACACAGGAAATGTGGTACTTAAGGGCACATGTTGCGCATGATTTAGCGAAAGGCGGCGCAAATGGAATTCCTAGGACATTCTCCATTTGCTTATAGTACGGACGGATTTAAAAAAAAAACATGCGTCGGTAACTCTTCCCATCCATTGAGGATGTGGTCGCCAGAAGTTGGATAAATATGTTGAACCTTGTCCAGAACGGAGAAAATTTCAACCAAAAAACACCCTCCACCTTGGACAGGATTCAACCATTTTTCTTCAAACTTTTTACAATCACATCGCACATCGGGGGGAAGGTTTACAGACCAATTGTGTGAATTTCCGGACTCCAGAAACAAGTTCGCAGAATATGTATTTTAGGAATTATCAGATCTTGTGCTTCAGGCTTTCAGGCTAGGTAATCCGTGTGAAAGTATGCCGCATAGACCTTATGGAAAAATGTACGCGGTTGGAATTCTTTAGATTTTTTATGTTGTAGTCCTTGACATGACATCATGAACAACTTTTGTGAAGGCCCTACCCACAAAAATTTAACCGTTTGGCTGCTAGAAATACAGTGTGCATGTAAGGTGAAAGCAAGTGACTTTCACTTTCGCTTTCACTTGCTTTCACCTTACATGCGTAAATTTTTCCAAATGTATCCTTTACATGGCCTAATTAAGCCTTATATACAGCTCAGCCCAGTCTAAAAGGAACGGGCATGATACACAAAATTTGTGTATCACGCGGCAATAGGGAAAACGAGGATGAGCGACGGTCGTTTCCCATGCTTGAACATGTACATCAACAAAAACTCACGCGACTAGACGGGATTTTGACCTTTTTCACTCGTCAAAATCTCCCTCACTGATTTCATTAATTGACCAAATTTTAGCTCTATTGACCAGAAATTTTTCACAGATTACAAATTTGGGAGTAAAAAAAAAATTGTGACACTCCTGAGTGGAGAGAGGTCGAGGTGAACTCCAGTGTCACCTTAACACCACGGAAGATAGAGCAAAACACAGGCGTCACCCATCCAAGCTTAACTTCCCTCATTTTCAACTCACACTCTCGTTTTTCCTATATTGTGGCCGCGTCTATATGAATAGTCTCAGGCATTGTGGAATCTGATCAGTTCACAGTTAACTCACTTGACCCGGTATTTTGTAATTTGATATCTGATCCCAATGACATCTGATCGGTGCCTTAGCATAAAACTGCTGATTGAACATAATTTTGATATCACACATTGTAGTAATGGAATACTTGGACACTTCGTATCGAGCCTTAATGGGGACAAACCAATTCGTAAGTTTCGGTATCGGCAGTATGATTATGGCAGGGTACGCGTATTTTCTCCGTGATTGGTCGAGTCTTCAGTTGGCATTCACTGCCACAGGCCTCGTTCTCCTCAGCTATTACTGGTAAGTGTAGATTAAGCCTGAGATTCATTACTTAAAATCCGATTCTACCCAAAATCAATGGAACAGATAATCATGTGTCCTCCAGGTCACAATCATGACATATGCGCCGGTAAATAAAGTTTCTGCTAGTGGTGTTTGAACCATGTTATTTAAAACAATGATGTGCAAATTACATTGTACCGGAACCATTATAAAATTCTCAGTACATCGCTAGGAATGAGGCAACTCAAAATCACTTACATATCTGCAGCACCGACGAAATATTCATATTGGTCCAGGACATTAAGAATGAATAACTCTGAACGATCTTGACTCAGTTTCGTGTTTCTTTTCAACATTTTTATGTAATTTTGTTATCTTTAATGTTAAATAAATCAGGTTGCTTCCTGAATCTTCGAGATGGCTTGTTTCTAAAGGACGGGAAGGGGAAGCCTTAAAAACTCTCCTAGGAATTGCTAAACGCAACAAGAAACCAGATCCAGACCCGGAAGTTATATTAAAAATATTTGAAGATTGTAGAAAACAGAGTGCTACTCCGACCACGACCGCAAAGAACATGGAGAAATTGCCATTTCAAATCAGACTGAAGACAGGCTTAAAAAACTTTATCGGAAAATACCTTCACCTTGTGCTTACACCAGAATTGAGGAAGAGATCATTAATTCTTTGGATTTTATTTGTCTCGGTCTCATTTGTTTATTACGGTATCATGTTTTCGTCGGTCACTCTTACGAACGATCCATTTCTTCTCGTCTTCCTGGGGTAAGTGTTTTCTTAAGTTAAGGTAGTCTGGATTTGATTGATTTTGATTTCGTCTTAAGTGGATTAATGGAAATTCCTGGCTTGTTGGGAGTAGCTCCGTTCGTTGCCAAATTCGGCAGAAAACCAACCACAGTGGCAGCATTTTCAATAGCTGGTGCCTCGACTATTGCAGTTGCTCTTATTCCTTCTGGTGAGTAGAAACTGAACTTCGTTTAATTATTTGTCAGAAATATTAAAATTCGACTTTATGAACGAAAGAATTAATTCCAAGTTATATTATTTTTAACAAGAAGCAAATTTTTAGAAATTAAAACCATTTTGAACGTACGATACCTTTCGTATTAAGATATCCTTTTCCGCTTTTCCGATATTATTTCCGCACAGAATTTAGTCCCTGATAATAGAATATTGTGGCTTCTATAATAATCATAGAAGCCACAATATTCGGAGACTAATTATTAGTCTTCGCGACTATGGAATATTTCGCTAACATGTAGAAAGTAGCAGGTTTAATTTTTTAAAACGGATTACCGTCCAATCACTTTCTCATTATTTAGGTCTACCAGCCCTAAGAGTACTATTCGCCATGTCCGGGAAACTATTCATAACTGGATGTTACGGAATAATGTACGTTTTGGGAAATGAGCTATACCCAACAGAAAATCGGGCCACTGGCCTTGGAATTGGGTGCCTGATGAGTCGGATTGGTTCAATACTTGCACCATTCGTTGTGAACGGCATGGTACATTGAAGTCAAAACTTAATATTCTAAAGTAACTGAAGAATATAAACTAATAAATAAACAATTTTGCAGAAAAATATTTATGCAGATCTTCCAAGCATCATATTTGGAGCGATAGGTATATTCGCTAGTTTTATCGCCTGTCTGCTACCAGAAACCAAGGAAGAAGCAATGCTGGAAACTGTCCGAGCCGTAGAACTCGTACAAGAAGTTCGTAGGGCTTCAATTATTTCACGCCGAGCCAGTCGAGTATCGCAGGTGGAATTTGGTGATAAGATTGAGGCGAATCCAAAAATTGAAAAGGAAGCGAAATTTTGAAGGCAGATGGCATGAAGATAAAATTTGAATAAATTGTTCGTCACTTTTTAGATGAAAAATATTTAAGAATTCGTTGTTTTTTAATTCTTATTCAATGATGGTTTATCGTCGATTTTTTCTGGGAAGGAAACCCTCAATCCACCTCATATGGACGAATGCATTACTGCGCTATCATCACACTAACCTACTTTTTTTTAACCATCATTGGCATCCCCTTGGTAGCCGACTTTCGTACTCGATTAGAGCACTTTCCGATTTACAAGCGAAAGTGGGATAACGCCAGACTTGGGTCAATTATTTTGAAAATGCAATTAATTACAAATTAGAAATTACACCCTCACTTTTTAAAGTGATTGAATTACTACAATTACATATTACATTATAAATTTTTGAAGTAATTAATTACAATTACAAATTACACGCGAAACTGCGAAAGTAATTAATTGCAATTACAACTACGTAATTTTAATTGGATTTTCAATTACAATTACAATACAAATTACAATTTTGAATGAACTTTATTCGTGTTTATCAGCACTAAAAACACATCTTTTTGCTTTCACTATCCTAAACTTTGTTCAGACTTTACTAGTTAACAAATGTAATTGAGAAAAACGTAAATTCAATTACAAATTACAATTACAAATATCTTCCAAGTAATTAATTACAATTACAAATTACGTGCACAATTTTGGATGTAATTAATTACAATTACAATTACGTAATTGTAATTGTATTTTGTAATTGAAATTGTATTTTGGAATTGAAATTGTATTTTGTAATTGAAATTGTATTTTGTAATTGAAATTGTATTTTGTAATTGAAATTGTATTTTGTAATTGAAATTGTATTTTGTAAATGAAATTGTATTTTGTAATTGAAATTGTATTTTGTAAATGAAATTGTATTTTGTAATTGAAATAATTGTATTTTGTAAATGAAATTGTATTTTGTAAATGAAATTGTATTTTGTAATTGAAATTACAATTACCAATGTAATTGACCCAAGCCGGCGGATAACCCCTGTCGTAAATAAAGGTAGAAACCTCACAGTATGAGAAAAATCGTTCACCAAGCTCAGGGAATCGAAACCCGTCCCTACCAGGCTGACCATTTTTGAAAATTCTATAACCGGGACACCCAAAAAGTGTCATTTTATCTACACAGAATTCAGTTTGGAGCCAATTCTCTCTACACAGACTTCATTTTTGAGTCAATTCTCTCTACACAGAATTCATTTTTAAACCATTACTCTTTAACTTTCCTTAACAGCATAAAGTGAGACAATTCCCTGTAAGTTGCAGTATAGAACTGATAATCGGTCCGAAGGGTCGAGATTTTTTGAATCTTGCATTATGTTTTGGCCAAAACGTAGTCAAAATCGGGATTTTCGGGAAAGAATTTTTAAAACTGGGACGATCCCGGAAAAACCGGGACGGATGGTCAGCCTGGTCCCAACAGTTAGGTAGGTGGTGAACACCGTACCACCACGCTGTCCTGGTTCTGGTTAGTCCTTAAATGATTCTCAAAATTATTGTGTGCAAGATTTCAGGATTCAAGATTTGTTTATTAACATGTCAAAGCATAGCATTCCTCACAACAATAGGAATAAATCCCAATTAAGAAGTGCGAAATGAGGGTCTGAAGGTTTGTATGCCATCTGGTTCGAATTCTGTAACTGTGTGAGTATTGTCGCACCCAGCAGATCGCTCTGTCGAATTCCTGTGAATGGATTTGGATTTATGTTAGGTATTCTTTTTGTGAAAGGGAACAGAGTAGGGAACTTTTTAATTCATGTCAGAGAAGACACAGTAAATGGTAAAAAAGTACGTTACGTGAGGGTATCAGTAGTTTGGAATTCATAGTTAATTTTTGCCAGAACTAGAATCCTGAACCACACAGGTTAACTCTGACGACGTACTTCCTAACCAACTGGTGAAATATTTATCTAATACACAATTCAGCTTCAACTCTCTACATCTGTTTTTCTATTATTGGAACAGTCAAATTATGTCCACAGTTCATACGTTTCCAGGTGGTTTCACTTTATTCAGTTAATCAGTCACAGAAAACTGAACGTCGTAGCCGTGATTTGACTCACGAACTGAAAAAATCTGTTTCAGTAAAATTGACCTAACCTAAATCTAAGGAAGAAACAAAACAAGGTGTTGGTTGGAAGCTGGAATCGGAATTGGAAGGTAAGACAGACAGAAGATAAATTAGTTAAATATATTAAACAGACAGTAGATTCAGGAATGACAATCAGGGTATATAACTCTTTGAACACGTCAATTTCAACGTCGACGTATTTGCTTAAAGAGTAAATATCGGGGTACGGATGTCTGGAATGTAGTACAATCAATTAACACGAAACATGTAGATGTAGCATTTAGTAGGGATGTACCGTAAAATCCCGAATAGAAGGCGGGTCTTCTATTCATTCACGCGAGGTTAGATGTCGAAGACTTTCACCACTTACACCATTAGGTTATATGGAGAGAGCCGGAGAAACACCCGCACTCTATTCGAGCCCCGCACTCTATTAGGTGCCCGCCTTCTATTCGGGATTTTACGGTATTTCGTTCAAGCATCAAGGTACCTTTTATAGTGTAGTCGGTTAATTGCTTTTAAGTTTTATAAAGTAAATACTATAATCACATCACGGGTAGGGTAATGAGAATCTGGAGTGTCAGACAATCAATCAATGGGCACAACGGTGTAAGTCAAAGTGACAATATTGCCATTTGTGTGAACGTGCAATGGATACATCTAAATTAGTTTACTAATAGAACAAACAAACAAAAACAAATCCAGGATTCATATTTTAATTTTAAAGTAATTTTTCTAATAATCTGTACAGCATAAATATTGACATTGACATTTGAATAATTGCTCTCTTCCTAGGTATTCAGTGGTGCTCATTTCGTCATTTTAAAAACTAGGAAGGGAAGACAAGGAATCGCTACGGATAACGAAGGAAGTTGACACGTTGGAATTTAAGTGACGTCACCAACACCACGACCGACCATTTCCGTGTTTGTAATCGTAAACAGTGCTCAGTTTGTAAAGTTTTTGGGCATCATTGACTGGCAGTTGGCACAAGTTCATATAGTTGACGTACGAAACAACACGGACACCGACCGAGGCTTGAGCGACGTCGCGACATTGTTTCTTACCCCAAGGACTGTCAACTGCAGACACGTAAAATAATATACATTTACTTAAGAGTTAGAGTTATACAAAAAAAAGAGTTAGTGTAACTAGGATCCATATGCTGATTTTCGGATTTGATTTGTTACATAACTTGCTAGACTTGCTTAAGCGTATTATACAAAAGATTATTTCATTATTGGGAACGCGGTGATGTCACATAGAACCCGTCCATCCGAATATTGTGATGGTAACACTTAATTGTTCCAAATAATTAATGCTTTTCCATTTCTGTTTTGCAGTTGAGCTAGATTCAAATATATTCCAAGCAGTGTTACGGTTACGGCAGCGTGGGAACTAATCAATCTGAATAGTACCGGTGTTACTTCAATTTCGAAGCACAGCTTTATCATGAGTAGCACTGAAATGGCTGGAGCGAGACGAAGAAACGTTGCGACAGCCCGTGAAACTGCCACAGAGAATGGGGCGAACGGTCGCCAAGAAGACACGGACGAAAGGGACTCGGAGTCAGAGGACGTTGATTCCAAAGAAACACGTCTGACACTCATGGAAGAAGTTCTCTTGTTAGGACTGAAGGACAAGGAGGTAATATTTTCCCAGTTTTCTCTATGATTTCGAGCAAAAAAAGAAGGGATGTGCGAAACAAATAGCCCTTTCGTTGCGTCTTCGATACGATAAAGGTTGGGTAGTTGGTTAAGTTCTTTTATTCAGGTCAATAATTTCAGAAAGCTGTTGTCAATATTCAGACCTTTTTTCCAACAACAAAGGAATAACCGAGAGACGAAAAAGTATTATAATATCAACTTAACGCAGTACACTTATAATAATTATAATTACAAAATTTAATTGCTACATCAAATAATAAATGATGACGATGATGAAGATAATTATAATTCCATTAATATTCTTTTAAGACTAAATTCTACGAAGTTTACATAGCGTCAGGTTGTATCAAACTGGTTTGTGTATTGTTCTTCTTATATGTATCTTCACGGTTTATTCGTTTATTTAAAGAAAATGCATCCAGAATATCAGATTTTTCGAATATATTAACATTGAATGTCTAATAATCCCGACAAAAGCTCAAGACTCAAGAAGTTATGAACTCATGTTAGTAAAAGTCCGACGACTCACGAGTTACGTTCGGCTTCGTGCATATAAGGTGGCTTAGCTTCCCTCGGGGTCGATAGTCAATTAAAAATTGTCTTCCGGTTTGCACACTCTGATATTTAAACCTGCCTAATATAAATCAATAGAAACTTACCGTCCGTTCTGGTTGGATATCTGATCCGAGCCGTATTCTCGAAGAAAAATACAATATCGGCCATGGAATGGTCGAATGTCGATTCATTGGAATTCTTTATTTATTTTGTTTCTAAGAAAATAGAATTTCTTCGTCATTCCTCACTTCCTCCAATTGAAGTTGGAATCTCAGGAAAATTTCATTTTCAGTTTCGAGTCCCTTTGCCGCCCCACTATCATGTCGCGTGTGACGTATTATTTATTATTTGGGATTTGAATCGATAATCACCAATTGACTTTATTTGATTACAGGGTTATACATCATTTTGGAACGACTGTATCTCTAGCGGCCTACGCGGTTGTATTCTAATAGAGTTGGCAATTCGTGGTAAAATTGAACTAGAGAAAGCAGGAATGAGACGAAGAAATCTGACCAGTCGAAAAGTTTTGGTAAAGAATGATTCCCCGTGTGGTGACGTTCTTTTAGATGAAGCCCTCAAGCACATAAAAGACACGGAACCTCCAGAAACAGTTCAAAGTTGGATTGAATATTTAAGTGGTGAGTAGATTCTAGAATGAATGATAATGCGTTAATTATCCTCTTTTTTCATATATATTTATCACGATTTTCAAAGGCGAAACATGGAATCCTTTAAAGTTGTCGTACCAGCTGAAAAATGTCAGAGAACGATTAGCCAAAAATCTAGTTGAGAAAGGCGTACTGACGACGGAGAAGCAAAATTTTCTTTTGTTTGACATGACGACTCATCCACTAGTTGATAATGTTACGAAGACCCGACTTGTCAAAAAGGTAAGCTCTTTTGCACTTATATGCTTGAAAATACACGGTGGATTTATGCCATGTATAGACAACAAATGTCAATTAACAATTTTGCCAATGATTACGTTATTAATTTTTTTACAGCTCCAAGAAGCGGTCTTGTCAAAATGGGTGAATGATCCCCACAGAATGGACAAGCGGGTATTATCACTAATCTTTATGGCCCACTCTTCAGACGTTCTTGAAAACGCTTTTGCTCCTCTGAATGATGATGACTACGAATTAGCAATGAAGAGAGTGCGAGAGCTTATGGATTTGGACTTGGATGCTGAGAGTGCCAAAGCCAATGTTAATGAGACTATGTGGGCTGTCATCTCTGCCTTTGTTAAATAAAAGAAACTCCATCTCAAAATCAATTTTGACATCACGGGGTTCCAATTTCCGAATTGGTAGAGTAACATGCGACACCCAACAATGACTAGTGAGTGAATAATATTGAATTAAAAGTTATGGTGTTTATTTTAAACTGACAAGCAAGGTCGTGGATGTTGGAGACACACATGCGTGTTATCTTTTGCACTTTAAAAATTTGGAATGAAAACTACAAGGAAGTCATCGCCCCCCTCGCCACTCCTAATATCAATGTTAAGGTGATTTATTTGCACAATGATCCAACGTGACATGACGGGTGTCTGTCTGTCCTTCCTGCCCATGATGTTTAAATGGTTTGTGCGTGTAATGTATTTAATATGTGAATATTAGGGTAATAAGGAATGCATGGAACGTTTGGTGTAGTTTTCACAAATTTAATTCTTATCCTGAGCATGACCAATGTAGAATTGCAATTTATTTAGGTTATTCCTAAATAGATAACCGAATTCTGATTAGCTTGAATGATTTGTCAAATCGAATTCTCGCTGTTGCATACGATTTTTATCGTGATTACAACACGTGATTAGGGGGAGTTATCACTCGTTAATCATCCCTTTCCATATTAGTACTCTACTGAGGTTTGTAAATATAGAGAATATATAACCGAATGGGATGATGGGATCAGTCATTGCGCCGAAGGTACGCCAAAGCACTCAACGCTGATTGTTTCGTTACAGTTCTCTTCTTTGGCAATCGTAAATTATTATATTTAAGCAGAAATGGAATCAGTGGAGCAGAGTTATTTGGGTATTCGAAAAATTGTATGATTGTGAGAGCTAACCTAAACCTAATATACTGCTATCAAGTAGGTACATCTACCCAATACGAAATCCATCCCCTTGAAAAAAAAATGATTTAGTATAGGCTGATTTTAGATTTATATACATATATATATCGAGCAATTAATTATAATTACTTACATGATAAAAAAAAGTATTTGAAGGGAAGGTTGGAATTCCATAACTACGGAGGTTGCTTTAAGTCTAAGGTTTACTTTATACATGTTTAGATTTACTGGAGTTAAATTTTATTGGAAATTTGTTACCTTTGGCTATGAATGTGTTCTTAAACGGACTGGACTTTTTTCCCCAATCTCGGTGACATGTGAGATGTATAGGAGTGTAGACGAGATGAGTTTCATCAGTACTTCGCCACAAACAGGACTTTTTAACATGATCGCTCGTTATTTGAACGTATGTAGGAGGTGTGAACTGGAGGGAAATGTTTGTAACTAAATCGGTGCTTGTATGATTAATTTAAATTAATTAGGTAATTATTATTATGATTTTGGTAATCGATGTACATATAAAGATGAACGAACGTCGTAGCCTGAGTAAGTCTTATATTTTCAATTACTGTTGTCTGACATCTTTAATTGCTTTTAGTTCAATTCATTAGACTCTTCCACACACGCAGGCCAGCAGGACCATTACCATTGGTGGCTGAGTTTGTTTTGATTTCAATTCCATGTTTTTCCTGTAAATAAGATCGTATTATATTGCAAAGGATGTAAGTAATTGGCAAAAAAAGTGATACATAAAGTAATTATTTGTAAGTTAGGTATGTGACTTATTGCGATTGAAAGGATTGAATATGGGTGAAGGTTGTCCGTCGAATGTCTACATTAGTTAAAAAATCAGACGAGTTCGAATCGTACACAAGCACGTTGTAGCACACTTCTAATGCGTTGAAGGAATCGAGAGAGCATAACATTAGTATATTAAATTGTAATACTTATTTAGGACATTGCATATTCAGTCATTCATGTTCTACTTCTGTACTAATAAATTTAGCTATTTAAACTTTATCAAGAATTTGTAATTCCTGCCTGATTAAATGAATCATAAAACATTCGAAATCAATCTATAAGACCCTCGATTTTTTCAAAGCAAACATCAAACGACATTGTTATCTTGCTAAAGCTGAATTAATATTAGTTTGGGTTTTACGGATTCTACAGGATTCGGAAACTTCACACATGGCTAGGTGGTTGACTTCATGCACTGTAAAAATTCCGTCCCAGTACGGATGTACAGAATTTTGTACCCACAGCGGTTACCACTTGGATTTAGTACGTACGTACTCAAATAACGTACAAATGTACTCAAAATCGAACTTGTTCAGATATGTCAAATTCGTACTCATCCGTTCGAATCAAGTTGACGGCGTCTTTAATTCCTGAGATAATTGCGTTTCAAATTTGAATATATTCGTACTAAAATCAAATGGGGACGTACTCGTGGAAATAATTTTTACAGTGTGAAAGAAATTGCAGCACAACCCTTAACTGTTGTTTCCGTGCAGAAAACTGCCATCCGCCGTTCGTCTAGTTCAATGATTCAGAAAATTGAAAATTCATGTCAGAATAGTCAATAGTTATTTCATGTACTAATCGCCTGTAACGGGCAGTCATGCTTGTTGAAGGATGACCCAAAATGTGTGGTCCGAGGTGACAATCTCTAATCTTATGAATTAATGCAGTATTATTTTTCGTCGCAACATTTCTTAATATGTGTTGAGTGTTGAGTATTGTTTTTACGCAAAACCGCAAAGCGTTAATTTGTAGCTATTTGATTGCTAGACAAACCCGAAGATTTTGGACCTCCTCGGCTTCGGTCGGAATTTCCAGCTAAAGTCAAATTGAAACTAGATAAAACATTTTCAATATATACGGCTTCACCAGATCTACTAGCTCTCACATTATAGCCTCGACAATTTGAAAATACATAAATTAACTTCCGTTTTGTACAAAAATAGAAAGCCATTATTAGCCCGTGGACGCAGTCCTGTAAAGGGCTTATAAAATCCCTTTGTCTGTCTGTCCGTCTCGCGCTCCTCTC
>JAQFYE010002807.1:0-16960 GCA_034694305.1 Protaphorura glebata
ATAGCATGGCATGGAATGGTATGGTTGGGTTCCTATCATTTATAAGGAATCACTCACGCCATACCACTATTTCCAGTAAGATATCCATAAGTCCAGGTTAACCTGGACAAAGTTTTATTTGCTTTATTAACAAAGTCCATTTTGATCAGGGTAAGGAATCTTGGGTGACCGGTCGTCGCGTCCGTCGTGCAAAGGTTTATGTCTCAACTTGATTTTATGAACGGACTGACTGACTACTTCGATTACGGCGACATGATAAAATTCTCTAAATTCATTCGTAGGGTAGCATGACACAATGGCGGCACGACAGGTTGACTATATTATACATTTACTGGGTTGGTTCAGGTTAATAAAGAATGGACGTAAGTTGCAAGTGGCCAGATTTTAATTATGTTAAATATTCATGATAATGCAATGAAATATATTACCGGAATTCGCCGCGAGTCCTTAAATCTTGTTGAAAACGATGTCGTGAATTTTTAAAAATAACAGTACAATACAATTTGGTACTGATAACGTTCTTCTACAAAGTCCCCAAGATGAAATTTTCAACAATTATCATGAGTTTTAACGCCAGCCGCCTTTCTTTGTGTTTTTAAACCCCTTATTTGCACCCTTTGCGGATTGCAAATTTTTGGTCATCAAACTTTTACGGCGACCACACCTGAAGAATATGGGCTTTGGAGTTTAGCTCAATGGGCACATAAATTTTGTATTGAAAACGAGGGCTTATGGCCACTTTTAAGAATAGCGCAATAATGTTTGAACTCTATGGAGATTTGCTCTAAAATTGCAAAGGGATTGTTGGCCATGACATTGGGTCTGAATGGGTACTTTGAAGAGACTAAACTTTTCAAGGGCATGCTCGCATTCTTTAGTGATTAGCTTAACCCATTGACTTTTTTGAATTCCAAAAAGCTCAAAAAGTCATTACTTGTGTGCCGTAGCACGTACACATGTTTGTGCTAAAAGTTTTGCCGAAAATATGACAGTGGCATTGGCCTTTGTGTATTATACGACGCGAACGAAGGAACGACGTCATTAAAAACTTATGAGCCAAAATTGAAACCCGAGAAATTCATTGATGTGGTTTCCTTTGTTCCCGTGTCTACCTCGGCAATAATGTGCCTTAAAATTATACCCGGGTTTACTGTTTTCGATTTTTTGCACCAAAGAGGGCGCTGCAGGTAAAGCACCGACGAAATTTATTTCGCTGGCATTACCTGGAAATGCATTTTCCATTAATTGTAATCATACATACACAGTGTTGATTGGAAATAATCCCACGAAGTTCCGATTGTGAAGGAAATCGTAGAAGGCTGCAGACCATTATCGCCTAGAATTCCCTTGATGAACTTTTGAATAGTTTGAATTTAATGACAAGTTTGTTCCTGTGTAGATAACATGTTCATGTTCAGGATAGTTTTCCCATAAAGACACGTTCAAAGCTCTGTGTCAAAGCTTTAACTTTGTCATTAAACATTGAATTCAGAGACACAATCAGTTCAGAAGCAAAGGAATGGATTTTGAATTGGCAACATATATACTCAAATGTGAGAACATATGAGCACAATAAGGTTCCTTTGTCGTATGAAATGCAAAACAAAACCCGATAATAACCAGTCTAGTGTGCCACCTTTGGTGAGCTCCATTGATTTAACATCCGTCTCCGCCACAAAAACAAATGTAAGACTCATAATCACACTTTCTATTCACTTGATTGATGTCTTCTGTTTCCCCGCCTCCGTCTGCATTTCAGATTCCAGATTTCACAAGTCCTAGTCCTATTCAACTCTAATTTGGCTTTATCATATTTGTGGACAGAGTGCAGAAAATGTTAATGCGTCTACTGAAGTTTGGGACTTGATCGGGTGTCTCAGTTATTCACCCCGAAATATGTCACATACAGATTGAAATGCGAATTTGAATTGAAGAAATTTAAATTAGCACAAGAGTTATGTTAACTTTAATATCGCAGAACGGAGTAATGGAAAATTTCGCTAGAGGGCCCCTGTAGAATCAAAATACGATTTCTCTCATCTCCTATTTTTCTGGGACAGAACTTGCGAAAACATACGATACGAGCTGTGCTGTGCTATGACTCGACTGCTGCGACGCGATTATTTATTACGTTTTCAAAGTTGATTGTGTTTCTCGTTCGTGTCAACCCATAAATAAATTCTTGAAACCCCCTGAAGTCAGCTCAATGTAAATTCAATTGCACTACTGCTGCTGGTGCTTGCTGGATAAAGTCTACTCTGTCTGGTCTGGTTTCTCGTAGTAGATATATTCGATATGTCGACGAATTTTCAACGCGTTCCGTTGCTTTGGGACGAAGGACGACACATGTAATGCAATCAACATCACCCGGGTGCCTTTCTCCCGAGCCTTCGCATGAATATATGTATACGTTTGTATTTTCTCCATCATGTATGATTGTTGCCCGCCTGGTTAACTTTCTCCACCTCCGAGCGTTCTCTATGTACTTCTATTTTTGATAGTAATGTTTACATATGTTATGGACAATCTTTAGAATCTAAAAATAACGTCATCATGCGTCATGGATTCCTCTGACGTCACGAGGTATATTTGGTCCCAGTATTTAACCGCCAAACGGTTAGACTTTCGGGGTAAGACCTTCACAAAAGTTTAGGAGGTCAAGGGCTACAACATATCAAGCAGTCAATTCCAACC
Organism: Protaphorura glebata; assembly: GCA_034694305.1. Classification (NCBI taxonomy): domain Eukaryota; kingdom Metazoa; phylum Arthropoda; class Collembola; order Poduromorpha; family Onychiuridae; genus Protaphorura; species Protaphorura glebata. Next base: position 2,695 of record JAQFYE010002807.1, read on the forward strand.
ACCTGCCTTTTGCCGTAAGGACTGTTGTTAGGCGTAATACCTCGTATTTAAAATTTATTTTTCTGCAAGTCTCCTTGGAACTGTCCGTAACATAAACTAAGAATGCACAGGAATCGTGAGTATTCAACTAGAACGTAAAGCCAACTGTCATTCCAATGCAGTACAGTGCATTATTGCCTGAGTATAGCCGTAGTCGGCAAAATATACGAATATGAATTCGAAATTCGAATGAATCGAATCTCACGCGTCTGTGAGAGTAGAACCCCCAAATGAAAACGAAAATGAAAACGAGGTATGCTTGATGATATGTGGGATTGGCAGACAAGTTCATGTTCTTCTTCATATTCCTCATTACGACTCACTCCACGATGTATTTTCGTTCCTAATTTGCATAATAAGAAATGCCCGGTGGACACAAACGAGAAGGAAACAGGCACCTCGTTAAGCTCAAGTTCGATACCTTTGCACCGCTAATTTATTTGTCCCCGCAGGTTGGTTGCAGCAAAACATAACATATAAAGACGAATTTGCTGGATTGTTAGTAGTGAGTTGTTTCATTTTGCTTTAATCTTGAGTATTAGAGCAGCAAATCACGTAACACATAAGTGTAGTAGACAGTAAACAAAAAAGTGACGTGGTGGCAGGGAATCGAACCCGGGCTTAAGAGAATACAAACATAATCTTAATCATGAATAATATAATTAAATTTCATGCCTGTTCGAGAATATCGCGCAAGCATTGGTTTACCCGTTGATTGTCTTTCGTTCCGATGTGCTAGCAAAAGTACCAATTCTTTCCGTAAGATGGCCGACACGCTACTGGACACTGGAACGGATCATAGACTCCAAATTCGATGTACTTCATTCCAACGAAACGCATTGGGTGCTCCCTTTCTTTTGGAAATGGCAACGAATTATTGAAAGTCAAGCATTGGTAACTGTCATGGGCTATAAAGAGGTGCTTGAAGGGACGATAAATTATTACATCCAAGAGGTGTTGATCATCTTTCCCAATTTGACGGTACCTGATTCCACCCTGAAAGTTTGAAAAGGTTTTAAGATTTTTGAACATCTTTAGCAAGGGAACTTTTCCACTTTAATAACCTGGATGAATCGATTTTGCAGTGTGAGCCTCATTACATCTGACATTAGATAATTTTTTGCACCCCAAATACCGCCCATGACCGACGCTATATGATATGGACTATCTCGCATCGTATGGAAAGTTTTATTTGAATTTTCCCACTCAGCGACTGCGCTTTGCTCACGAGGACTGACCACGGAGTCCAGGTCACGTGACATGAATATGTCCACGGTTGGATCTCCAATCGGCAAGAACCGCCAAACCATTGGATCTACTGCAGTAACGTTTCCTGAATATAAACAAAAGTAACATATTTGAGGTCAACCGGAGACCCAACTTCCGTGTGTGCTTCTCAGGCCACGTCGCTTGAATGATTAGATTTTACCTAGGCCAGGTAGATTCGTTGTATTGCAAATGAACATATCGGTTTCATTATCATTTTGTAGAACTTCCAAGTATGGCTCATCCTTAGGAAGGTTCGTGTATAATCTCATGACCCAGCCTGGGTAAATTTTACGGATTTGCTTCAAATTTTCGATAATCCCAGGAACATAAAAATGCACAACTTCTGCCAGGTTGTTATCATTCTCAAATAAAGTGAAGGCAATAACTTTTTGAGCTGAACCTCTGTCACGTTTACTGCATTGTGAAGTCGGCCACAAATTGTGTCTCAAGAGTGTGTAGTCAAAAATTACCCTGATTAACAAAAATTTAAATCACTCAAAGTTAATTAACACATTATTAAAATCTACCTATTACTATGAGAAACAAACTTACTTTTCAGTCAAGTACGTCACAATTTTTAAAATTGGTACAGAAACTTCGAGCACTAGGTCCAAATATCCAATCCAAAGCTGCACAACTAAAATGAAACAAATGTTAAGGCTCACCAAAAGTAATAAAACTTTGGAGGGAAACTTGAGTGCAATTATCCGCCAGAATAGTCGTCTCATACTCATGTAAGTTTTTACGTTCCGAAACACATGAATCTTCATTTTGAACTGAACGCAATTTCTTGAGCGATTTCATGACAATATTTCTCATTCAAGGTCGTTTCCAGCAAGAAAGTGGAGGGTGTGTCTCTAATAGCATGTCATCATTAATTATGCAACTGATATCGGTTTTTACTTATGTCATTCAATGCTACTTGTTAAGCATGTCCATCTGACCCCGATCTTAACCATGCCCATGATTTGCGTGTCTTTTTCATAAGCTCCACATTTATCTGAACTTATTATTTTCAGATAGCGACTCATTAGATGTAAGCACTCGCGAATATTTAATCCGGCCGAGAATCGATTAAAATTTGGTGTACTCTTTGATTACCTTAAATTTCGAAAACACCTGAGAACAAACATGAATAATTAGCAAATTAACATTCGTAAAAGCACAGTTACCGTGACTATTCTGGTCTAATGTGACCGCTACTATTCGGTATAATATGCACTTGACTTGAATTTTGGGAAAAGCCGACGATACACTACAAGTCAGTTCAGTTTTCCGGGTTCATTTGTGTAAAACCGAAACGGTTTGCGTTTACATTCCTGGACTGGATGCATTTCCTACATACATTAACGTTAACGTCATTTCGAGGATACCTCTAACCGGGCTGTACTCTGATAAGATAATAATCACGTAGACCATGGCGGTTTCCCTTTTGAATTCAAATCTGACTAGGACGTCGGGACTGACGGTTTGGCTATCCGGACTACCCGTAGCCGTACCGTACCGGGTTTTCTTCCCATCATGAAACTTCACTCGTGTGTGTCAATACTCTTCATTCGGTGTGTTCTCTTGTGGTTCCAGTCGGAGGAGAAGGTTGATGATGAGGATGGCTTCCTGAATATATCTATATATATATATATATATATACCTTGTATGTATTTACAAGGAACGGTAGTCGCATGTCAAATTAAAGTTCTATTATCATCGATTTGAAGATTCTACTGCCTACATCATATTTCAGCTTATAATGTTGCTCACACTTAAACCTTTCCACTCTCGAGCTCAAAGTCAGCCCCACCAGATTTGAACCCAAATACACTAAACCAACTCTCATCTCCCCTTCCTATGTGCATGGCAAGCCTGTTCCCACGTACATCTTACATCTGAACAGAATAATATAATCCCTACTGTTTCAAATGTGTCATATCTGTAATCTACATCCGAAAACTATCCCTCGTAAGACCAGTGCTACTACTAGCATTCCCATTTCGATTTACTACTTTGCTTTCCAAGCATTCATTTTCTAGGATACATAGCTGGGCTAGGAATAGCTAGAGATTCTAGCTATTCGCAACCTCCCCACTTCAGTTTTCCCTGGTGTCTTCAAAGCAAAGCACGCGCGAGCTTTTCTTCCTTTGATGTCCTTTTGAGTGGAATTTCTCACTACCTATGTAGTGGAGAAAATTCAGATGGAATAGGATAGGATAGGATAGCTAAAACTACAAGAGGATCTCTCACTATCCTACAACAAGAACTTTGAGAGGTGAAACCATGGTGAAACTTAAAATACTGCGTGCCGGGTACCGTGCTACGTTTTGGTTGAAATGAGATCGTGGTGGTTTTGAATGAATTGGTACAGACAGGGAGAATTGTGGTATTCATTCAGTAAGAAACGAAAGAACTACATTACATTGGACTGGAATGGCAACGATTCATATTCATCTGAAGAAATCGTGATGGAGATTACTTTTCATTATGGGTATTTCAAGGGGAGCGGGATTTTAGGTCGTAATTAGGTATTTTGGTTTAGGGGATGCCACATAGTTGTGACTTTTCAATGACATGTACCGTTTGAATGAAAACCATTAATTTTGGCATCCGTTTTTCAAAACCGCTAATTATTTGTTTGTAAGAAAGTGGCATATTAGGTGGTAATTAGCTGCTTTGGTTTGGAAGGTCATCCTTGGCAATTCCTGGTGCGCGGGACTATATAATTTGAAAAATTAGGATAATTCTAACGAAATGGATCACTTTCTGATCAACCCCGTTCTTTTCTTAATGCTGACTATTTATACGCATACTAAAATTGCTAAAGTCTTGGAAGGATTAAATTGATTTTTGATATTTCACAAAATTTCATTACTATCTTGGAGTAATCCAAACTGCCTATTTAATTTTATGTACCTCGAAAATATGCAGATGGCTTCCCTGATATAATTTGGTTTTGTATTATGTAGTTCCTGATACTTATAACACTTCTTGCGGTGTATGTATCAAATTTTGTGAGGAATTCTATGCTAGAAATGCCTTTGCTTCTCTTGTCTTGCTTCCGTTTCTGTATTAAGCTCAGGTTTCAGAATTTTCTTGAGAGTTCAGAGATTCTAAGCTTCTCTTACCTTACTTCGTCTTAGAAGAAATGAAAATGAAGCCGTCAAAGAGCGGAAATTAAACTTGCCGTCTTCTGTTTTGGAGGAAGACAAGGGTTGGGCGGCTCCTGAGTTCTGATTACTTTTTACTTTCTCTCCGTCACAGTTAACTTCAAAAGACGCTATAGACATTATCGACCCAACCGTGGACCACGACGACCTCATCACAAAACAAATATGAATACAAACACAAACTGCGATGCGAACATTGAGATAGGTTTCACAACAGAGTAGCAATAGAGAAGATAATATGAGATTAGATATCTAAATTATGATGAAGTAGGAAGGGACCTTACAAGTCTGGCCTGGTATTTATGCAAGGCGATAAGGCTCAGGGTAGTGAGTGCCGGACTTTAATCCATCAGGTCTCGGATCCAATTCTTGGACGACCCAATTCCAAATTCTTTGAATGGATGGGTGTCCGCACGGAATTTGGTCCTCGGTGATCCTGGTTTAATTATTTGTGTCGATCCAGAGTAACTTCTCTAGAGAAGAGTCACCTCGTTTACATCAATTCATGCCTAGGAGCCTGAGTGTTTAGCGTTTGCATTAGAGAAATTAGTCTGGGCTAAAAACCTCGAAAAACTTTTCGCTTCACGAAATGAAATCGGAACACACTTTACGCGTGACGCGTCCATCCGTTCATCCTGTACATGTGAAAAAGTGTTAAACTTTTCTGCATTAAGATGAATGACTGACTGAATGAAAATGAATGTTAGAAAAGGACTCATGACAATTTTCTGTGAAAATGCCCGGGTTTTTTCCCTAGAATTGGAACTACAGTACTACAATGACAAACAATGGGTTGCTCGGATTCTCTAGAAATCCTAGAATACAATTGCACCCGGTTTTTACATGACATCCGATCCAGTCCATGCATGAGAATCCGAAGGGGTCCCGGGTCGGGAGCTTGAACTCCCGAATCCCGGGTCCGGGTATCAGAGTGACAGATGAAGGAGAAGAATCCGGCAATAATGTCAACTCGTTGGACCCGTCATCGTCGTTGAGAGTCTGACACAAAGTAATTTGCGAAGGATGAGTGCCATTGCAAGTTGTGCCTGGTATGTCATTTGTACAGGGTGGTTCATAACGGTCTGGCCAGAAAATGTTTCTTCGGTCAACATACAGTTTGAATGTAAGGTTACGATTCAAACGTTCTGAACCACCCTGTGCGTATGACATCGCTCTACCCGGGTATTTAAGCTATGCCTGGACTTTTTTTTGATAATAGGGAAGAAAGAAGAACCTAAAAAAAATGGGAAACTTTTACTTAAGACTGAATAATGCCTTTTTTTCTTCCCCTCTACGCACCATGTGACTTTGAACACTAACTCGCACTTTTTCCCATTTCCGTCGTCATTCTTCTTTCTCCTAAACTAAACACCCACGCCCGAACCCAAACCCGGGCTTTTCTTTCTTTTTATTTTTCCATCCGAACTTGAATCTACATAGAATTTAAACGTAAACTTCATTCATTCACCCGCCGCTTGCGTTCGAACCGGAAGGAAGTCAAAAAGTGCATTCGAGTGCACGGACGCTGCGCTGTCATGGCATTGAAGGCCCCCCTGATGTTTTCACTTTAAGGGTGTGTCATTCATTACAACGTCATTATGAGCAAAGGACCCTGCATCCGAGTTTTCATTGAAATAAAAATATGTTTAACAAAAATTTAAACCTTGGGATTGAATATTTTGATAAGATGTTTCGAAAATATGGATAAATGAGAAGCCAGGGTGTATCTGAATCAATTTTAGTTAATCTATTTTCGTTTTCGCGCCGTTATATTCTCAATCATACCAGGAGGGCTGCAGATTCTGTTGGATATAAAAATACATTCGGACGTATTTCGAATCGTTCCATTTTACTCTACTCCATATTTTTCGTGGAAGTACGTTATTGTGGTCATTCATTTCTGAATAAAGTGGTTGCATGTGTGGCTTGGACTCCACAGGGTGTACATGTTCGATTAGGTACGTCCCTGTCCTGTCATGTCATGTCATGGAAAATATGAAATGTCAACGGTAACTCCTGAGTAGGATTAGGCCACCAGAGTGAACCCCCCTCCTCCCCTCAGTGACAAATGTTTTTATGTTACATTTCTACTTTTTGAGATTGGAACCGGAGATACACTTCTATAGAATTTATTTGCACGGAATTTGCAATTCCGCACATTCTGGACAATAGAAACTATTCTAGCTCATTGTGCTCTAAATTTAAGAGTGTAATGTGTAACACTCATACCCTAAAATTAATGAATGAGTGTTGGCCATACGTTGTTATAATTTATTTGATTTAATTTGAGTTATGACGGCAGAGGGCGGAGTCCCATTCCTCATAAATGTCAGCTGATTAGAATTAAAAGTTTGTGAGACAAAAGTGTACAGGAAACCGGACATGGGAGAAAATGACTCGGCGCCGACATTTTCTCCATCGTGCTAAGACCGAGTTCTCTAATTGGGCTACCAAACATGCAAATTCATGTCCAGCATAAATCGAGGTCAGTCAGGTGGAGCTCTGTCCGAACTTTGAAAAACTTTGAAGGCCTGTAATACAGTTTCTGCGTATACATAGAAGAACTTACGACATTATTCCGTGATTCAACACAATTAAGAAAAAAAGTGTATTAAGGCGAGTGGAAGGATTTTTGCTTGTCGAAAAGTTGGTGGCCAGGTGGACGAATACGAAGAATGATTGGTGTTCTGACGAGAGCCAGTTTGGGGATTGAAATTGGGGCGATCAGATCAGATTATTGGTTTTTGCAAATACAAACATGCTAAAATTGGATTCAATCCTTCGTTATTTCAATTCGGCAAGTCGATAATAGTTTATGCATGATACTTTAATACAGGGAGCCAACATATTGTTGGGGGAGGTCACCCTAGTACTAGAATGACCTTTGTAGCCTGTACCGTTAGGATCTGAAATATTCTAGTCGATTTAAATGTTGAATTCGGCAACATTGTTTATGATTCCGATTCCAACTACTCCTGGACTGGACTTCACGACTAGACGGACATCCACATTTCAAATTCACTGCCCGGGTTTCTTGAAATCGGATTAGGTTTGGGCGGAGTTCCCTTCTCAACTGATGAGTTGCTGATTTCATTTCCGACCCTGTCGTATATTTTGTAAACTCTCGTCCGCCTACATGAATCAACTTGAGTTTCCACCAAGGCGGCTACCGCTACCGCTGTTTTCACCGATTGGATTTTAATGGATTCTCGCTTAGTCGCCTTCAACCAGTCCATAGTAGTTTCGGATTAGTTGGATTTCTTGTGAGTGTTAAATCAAGTTGTGAGCTCATTGCAGCGGTGATAATTGTTCCGAGCTGTCTCGTTCCCAACGATTTATGTGCCCTTGGATGGATAACCACTTTCTAGGGTGTTTCGTATCAAGTTAGGTTCTAGATAAATCCCTTCATGGCATCGCTGTGTAGTCTGAGTGAAAGTAAAGGTCTGCTCTACGCGATGCCTCATCGTTCAGTTTTAACTTTCGCACGTACGAAACTACGAGGTGTGCCAAATGCAATGAAATCTAGAAATTATGCGATTCATTTTCTATCAGGCACGGTAATTAAAAAGCAAAGGCATCCGACTAGCACAACATTGATGAAACACCCTGTTAGTTCAACACGAGCGAATCTATCGATGACCCTTTCGTGGTTTAGTTTGTTTTTCGTTTCCTGGTACGCTGCGGTGTCTTTTATTTTTATTGCAATTGCTTAACCGGGTTCGTTCTTTTTTCCATTCTTTTTTACAAACACACATTAGATTACTCGCTTGGTTCAATGGCAAAGAAAGCGTTTGACGAGGAAGAGATTTTGGATGAGAACTTCTTCATAATGTAAGATTTTAGCAAACAGATTCTAGACAATCATGCTGGATCTTCAGTATTAAAATTATTCATTGAAGTCTAACTGTCGAACTAAGGTGCATATATATTTTTTGTTTGAAAATATAAAGCGAAAGCCCAAAATGTGGTGCCCAAGTGGGAAGGACACCTAACTTTTCCTTTACTACTAAATATTTCCCTTGTCGTCTTGAGTTTGTTTGGAAAGACACGGGACGCGTTAACATTTGCTTTGATTACACACACTTTGCTGGAGTAAATTCCGTCGCCTGTGCTGTGAACTGCACCAAAACCGGAAAAAAAGACCCGACCTTCCTGGTCTATGTAGTCAAAAAACACTCCCGGGCTTTAATGCACTTTTCTCCAGGAGAAAACAATCATTTCTTTTTATTGGCACCACTTTGACACGAAATCTTCTGGCACGGGCACGACGACTTTACTTGTGTGTGGGCGTAATGGTAGGTAGAACCACCTCTCCGTTTATGTCACCATCATAGTTCGAACCCAGCTAATTTAATTTTTTTTTCTAAAGCGTGTAATTTTCCTTCTGGTTTTACAACTCCCTGTAGTGCACTAGTCAAGTGAACGGCTAACACAGGAGGCGTTTATTAGCGGATCGGTGGTTTTCATTATTTGTGGCATTATGCCTGGAGTTTTGTATCATTCGGAAGTACGTTGACCTCTGAGTATTTGTTCTCTGTGGGCAAATTGTCAAATATTTCCGAATACAGACAGAAAAGGAAAAGAATTACCCGACTTTCCTACCCCATTAGAGGACTTTACTGCTTTATGAAAGAGAAAGTGGGAAAAAACTGGTGTACTCAAGGTAAAACCTCACAGCATAGGATGAACCAGGTTGAAATAAACAAGGCCCGAGGAATCGAACCACGTCCCAACAGGTGTAGATGGAAACCCCGTACCACTACGCTGTCTTGGCTCTGTCTGGCCATTTACAGTTATAATGGTGGCAATTGTGACATGGACTATAAAAATCCGGAAATTTTACGAAATGTTAGGCCATATCTTAAAAACCACCTTCGACCACCGATTTTGCGTGAATGTTGACACTTGGACAGGGCCAGCTGGTCTCTTGTGACATGGCCTGGTTGTGTGCACGTACAAATGCATGGTAATTTGTAGTTCGGTTCGGTTTCTTCGGTCAATAATTGAAGAAACTGAAACCCGCACCTTATTCCATCCAAGACTGGACTATCGTAGAATAGTAGAATGTAGAAATCTAGTACATAGGAAACGTGTTGTGGATTTTGAAGTGCATGGATACATATTTTTATCCATAGACAGTTGGCGTGTTGGCCAGGTCCGTTGAGTCCCAGTCGGTCTAGTCACTCAATGTGTGTCGTGAGAAGAATTCTCATTTTGCATAAGAGGAGACCGTCGTCGTCATAAGAGTCCTCGTTGCATTATGCATGAGTTTGGTTATTCCTGGACAGATGCTCGTCAATATTCCTGGAGGGTGTCTCAGGAATTGGCGTATAATTTTGTCTAAAATTCACTACCGGTTGTACTTAAGATAAACTGGCATCCCTCCAGAATTTATTGCACTTATTTCCATATATTTCACACGGCAGAAATTTTGGGCGTTCTTTTTTTTACGAATAGGTCAATGTTCGTCGTGAATTTTGGTCAGTCAGGTCAAACTTCTGAGATTTTTTTCGAATATGAATCAAGTATTTTCTGAGTATTGAGATTTCCAGCTAATATTTCTAGTAAGACACCCTGAAAGATAATTCCTTGAAAAAATTGTGATTTACCCAAAAATCCCAGGTATCCCAGAAACCCAAGCTGAGTAAAATCAGTGGACAAAGGAATAAGGAAAGTGTCACGTGGACGAATGGCTATGACAAGAAAGCAATTTTGAATTTTGTATTTTCTGGAATAAAACCCGGAAGGAAGTTTTAGCCACATGCTACATTCATATGCACGTGTTTCCTTCCAGAATATTGAACAAGACATAGACTACAGTTATAGGTAGAAGTACAAGATTTGGTAGGACGGACAAAATATGTCAAAGACTTTGTACTACTACCGAGTTGTTTATTTTTTAAAGGAAAACCAATCTCGTCAAGAAAAGCAGTCATGGGCTTATAGGATTTCTTAACTATTGTCTGTCTTTCCTCTAGAAAATGTACGTACGTACTACGTACTTGAAGACTACGACCTCCAATTTTCTTTTCGTACCAATTTTCTTCTTCCCAAGGTAATCATCCTTCTTGTCATTCAGTCAAATTAGGTCCATTGAATTATTAAGGATTTTCTTTCCAGCTAAATCAGAGGGAATTTCTTCTTGTGCCAACAGACCAAGTAAACAAATAAATTAAATATTAGGTAAGATTCCGAGCAAGAGAAAAGAATATTAGGAATTCTTGAGTCCGTAGTCGGTACGGGAATGTCTGTCGGATTTCAGGAAGAAAATTGTCTTCTATAAATACACAATTCCGTGGTCAGGTAAGGAAAAAATGTAGTTAGAGATCAGATCGGATTCTGGATTGTTCCTCATTAACGTTTACTTCGGATTTTCCAGTACGTGAAGTATGTATGAAACCGGGTAACTTGAGTCCAAATCTCTACTCCCAAAAATCGGTTTTTTCTTCCCCCTTCTGTACTTTCTCCAAGTTAGTTGATCAGTGAAAGTTCTTTTTCTTTCTTAATTTCTTCTCGTAGAAGGTCGCCGTGTAATAGTACAGGAATAGGATAGGATTCAGGGAATAGTCTAAGGACCGAGGAGAAACATTAAAACTAGAACAAATGTGAGGGTAAAAGATCTTACTACGATCTGGCTCTGGACATCAACTGTTAGTGTCAATGTCAATAATATAAAGAAATATTATTTAACTCTTTTTTCTTTATTAGAGTGAGTGTACAGACCAAAGTCTGGAAGAAAATATTCACTGATTAGTTTTCAGTCACAACCTGGTGACGTTTTAGGACAATGTGTAGCAAAAATCAACACGCAGGGTACACAGCGCGGGAGAAAGCATCTTAGGGGTCCCCACATCATGTCTGTTTGAGGGGTCCAACCCCTCTATGGCTAAATGGCAAGGGCCGCAGGATCACCAACCCTTAACGGAATCTTAGTTATAGACAATTTGCACGTTTTAGCTTATTTGTCTGCGTCGTTATCAAATTTGGTAGGTGAAAGTCAACTTTCACCGACTTTCACTTTGTTTAAAACAGCGTTGTATTGTACCAGACTTACTTTTTCTTGAAAATTTGTTCAAATAAACATTCGTTTCCGGCAGAAATGGACAAATCAAGAATTTTAAGATTAAAATACTATTGCTAAGATAAAATATTCAGAAAACGCCGACAACTGACAACATTGAATTTTTTTATTTTCGAGGCGCTAACACATCTAATGATCAATGTCCTTTTTCTCTCTCTTTGAGAAAGAGAAAAACTCATTGTCTTTTTCTCTTGTGTCGTGCTTAGTTACCCAAAAGTACAGCTTAGGTCGATTTGGTCTTTGTCTGGGTGTAAGAGAAGATCTTAGTTTCGTGTATAACCCCGGTGCAGTCTGGTGCATCCAGCTTTAGCTTTAGCTTACCCCCATATCTCTACACTTAGACAATTTATACAATTTAGTTCCTGAAGTCTACTACTTCCAGTCACAGACTCTTTTTCTTAGTCCGCGTCTGTAGCCCTGTCTTGCTCCTAGTCCACCGCCCACTTAATTGGAAGCACAAAGAATAAAAGAGAACTTTTGCTTCAACTGTCATTCTATTTTTTTTTCATTGCAACGTGAGCCGAATTCAAGTTGTACAATAAGTCCGAGTTGGGGTTCAGATTCTGCAAGGCTTTTCTTACTTAGCCTTGTCAGCACTTTCTTCTTACCTTAAACTCCAAAATCTTAGGATTTTTATTACAGCATCCAATCTTTACATTCTTTCCCGCAATGTAATCTTTCAGATTTCTAAGTTGTGACTGAGATTCCAGAGTTTGACCTTTTAAGTCCAATATTCAAGTTTGACCTTTTGTAAATTCCATTAGATGTGTCCGGAACATAAAATAATCAATGATCTTGATTAAAAACAAAACCTACACTAAATATTTGGGTCCCATGTTGTACCATCGTCATGGGCATTCTCATAGCTCTTATTCGAGTTCCTTGGCCCAGAACTTTGTTACCAGTTACCAGTTACCAGTTTTACTGGGTTGTCGACTTTCTGCCTTTTAAAGTGAAGAATGTTTCACGCTTTTACTTAGTTTGTAGATATAAATTGTGTAAAACCAGGAACGTTACGTCGAGGCTAAGCTGGTTGTGTTTATACTCGTTTGTCTTTTCATTTTCCCTTGCCTTCTACCCTTTCCTTTGTTCTACTCGAGTGACTCACTTATTTATGAGACACTTGGCTCTGCATTATTGATGAGCTGTTAATTCCCTCATTGAGCCGCGCTAAAAATTTTACAGCTCATTTCTCAACTTTTACAGCCAAGTACCGACGAGTCCTTTGTTCAATACACGTTTCTACAGGGTCACGCATAATATTATTTCCTTCCGTTCCTCTGCAGCCCAATGTAGGAGCTGGACAAAACTCAAAAAATAGGTTATGCGCGACCCTGTACAAACACCCACTTGAGACAGATATAAAGCACGCACACAATTTATTTCTTGACGGGTGGTGTCGACATGGGGGGGGGGGGGTATATAAAAGTTTATAAGTTTGAAGTTGCAAGGAATTAAACAATGAATCATTTATTCGAATTTTGGTTCAAATATCAGTCTATCGTAACAAAGAGTACGAGTAGCCCTTGCCGTCTCACTATATCAGGGTATTTCTTACATTCTTTGGTAGCAATGTTGTGAACACTTCATGTTGCACTATTCATTCGCATATTCCTACAACGAATGATTTCCGTACTACTCGGGTTTTATGTAGAAATTAAAATGCAATACTCTGATGTTTGACCGAGACCAATATGGAACATCATTTGAATATTTATTAGAATTTTTTGACCAGTAAATGATTTGTATGTATTTTTCAGAGTTAGAACCGAATACTTTGTACTACTTTTTCGGACGAATCACTACAACGTCGTCATATTTGCATCCATAACTTTTTTAAATAAAGAGAAACATGATTATGTAGGTCAAATGTCAAATTGACTTTGTAAGAATACATTTACGTAGGTGTATATTTGGGTCACCAACTTAAAAATATCAAGGCAACTATCACACAAGAAAATGTACCTTTAGAAATGACAAAAACTTCTCATATTTTCTCTGCATTGCATCGCTCTGTAGGTAGGTAGGTAATTCTTTGAAAACTTGCCAAAAGTGCTTAAGAAAGAATATTAAGGAAGGAGGGCTAGAATTTTCTTTCCAACAATTCTTTGCATTCTTATTTCCTCCGCTTTGCATATTTTAACGTCTTAACGGGCAAAAAACTTTTTTTCTCCCACGGTGAAGAATTTTTGCCTTTGACACTCGATCTTGACTTGTCGTCTTTGAGTCTTCGAAAGGTCTGGCCAAAGAGTCAGGCCAAGCCAAAAGTCATCACCATCGTCATAGTCATAATCTCCTCTTTGCTCTCTCTGAGCTCACACCATTACCATTTACCATCATTTATCACCATTCCCATTCCCATTCCATAGAACGCGAATCTATTTGCATGGATTTACAATTTTTTTTGCACAACTTTTTTTTCTCACACCATTATTGCATTCATGCATAGGAGAAACTTCTGGCTTTTGTCACACACAGCGCAGAGCAGATTTTTTTTTGCGCACTCTGCGCTAATTTTTCATTTGTCTCACTTGAACCCGCCTGACAAACTTCTATGAGTTAACAGGGTGGTGCACAAAGATGGAATTGCAACTTACGGTGTATATAGTGAGGTTTTACCGTATGTACGGAGGGTTTTTCCTACTTATGCTTTCAAAAATCGTTAAAGTGCTCGAATGGGGTAGGAAAGTCGAGTACCAGGAAGTTGTCCGATGATGGT
>JAQFYE010002808.1:0-16959 GCA_034694305.1 Protaphorura glebata
GCGTCAGGATTGTAAAAATATCATTCCCGAGCAATTTGGATGCAAACTCAAGGAACCACCTCGGGTGGTTCCATTGTTAGTACAAAAATAAGAAGAATACCTACCAACACCACTTACACAATACCACTAGTTCACAAAAGGCATAGGTTAAGTAAAATACTATAATGTATTTCACGAAGAGAATGGGTTAGTCTTTGCCTAGCTATGCAACCTTGCCTAAGGAAGGTAACCCTTAGTAGTAGAACGGGCTACCTGAAGCAAAATCTAAAGAGCTGCTTTACAAATCTGTTCAATGGAAGCGGATAATGGAGTGACTACTGACTACTTTTATATACTATTAATCAATTCCCCTAAACCGAATAGAATCAGATCAATTCGTCAATCATCGTCACAAAATGAATTCCTATTTGTTTCTGTCATTAGAAAGACTAAGACTAGAAATAATTTGCATGCCCATTCATTCAAAGAAATGAACAACGAAAGAACTCGACCTAATAAATAGCATGCACAAATTATTAGATGTCATTTACTACAGTTGTACAGAAACATTAGGTTCTAAACTCCAAATATTTTCAAAAACCGGATTTCTGTGAGGAATTGGACTCTTCCGCCATAAATTCAGCGATATCCCAACCAGTTTAAGTTTGGTATGCTAGGTGATGTCTGAAATCGGATAAGAATATCCTTTGAAATCATGACTGAAATGTATTAACGGATATATCCATTAATTACCTAATTAGACAAGAGAGACAAAATATAATTGGCTTCCGAAATCGCATCAGACACTCCTATTTCAAAAATCGACGAGGTATATAATATTTATTGTATTTCGAAACAGGATTCTAACCTAAGAAGTTTGATTTTTAGTGTTAATATTAAATGTCACAAGCCACAAGCAGGAGTCAATTACTATGCAACAGGCAACACGTCATTAAAGATATCTACATTAACATTTACACTATGCACGTTAATTACTTTACGTTCACCAGAAATCACTGTCAAACATCGCACCGCAATTTTTTTTAGAGGATATGCGGGTTGGTTGCTTTCCATTTGGCCTAGAGAAGATAACCCTAGCACAAGCTGACCATCCGTACTCTTTTTAGGAGTACAGTACTCTTTTTCGATTCACAAAACTGCTTAATTATCCACTTTTGACCCCCTTTTTAGTGATTCTCCTGAAAATGTCGATTTTGACTCCCCTATTTGAGATTTCTGTACTCCTAGCCAATCTTGAAAATGTGGTCACCTTGCCCTAGCAGTATGAAAGAATCAGTGGAAAAACAACTATTTCATATTTAGAGCAACCACTCAGACTCAGACATCAAGCATCAAGAGGTACAATTATAAAATGATCACAATTACATACAATTACTTCGCCTCCACCATCTGTGACTTCTCAAAATTTATTCTCAGATGATCAGTGGTTTGATGTTTGGTGTTGGTTGATTGAAAATATGACAAAATATTATAGTGAATTTTCCCTTGTCGATAACACGGTAGAAGATTCTGATGGCACAAAATTGTACCAACATATTTTGACTAAATACTAAATCACATTATTTATTTATTTAGTTTTCCAGCAGCTGTCCAATTTTATAACTGAAATATTGAAATGCATTTATTTTAAAAAATTCAAAATTCGCTTTTAAAATAACACTACAAGCTAAAAACTGTACATCTGGGCTTCTGGGCACGTTAATAGTTTTAAAGTTTCACATGTATTTACGACAACATTTTAGGTACTATACTTATATGACTGTGGATAAACGCAGATATTCAAATATTATTTTATTGTAATTTTCAAACCACAATTCTGATAAAACTAAAATTTGACTCCCGCCGACGAGAGAATTCCTTAAAAATTGCGGGTTTTGGGTGATTACTCAATGAGTCGTTATGCTAGCCAATTGCGTAGCGGCGCATTTTTGACCCAGTTTGAAATTTCAATAGAGATCATTTTTAGTAAAAACAAAACTTGTTCCAGTTCCAGTAAATAAAACCGACCGAAACGAATCCAGAAAATTCCGGTTTCATTGTTAGAAATTTGGAATTTAGATTATTGGAGGGTGACTGGCGTATTATATTTTGTCTTGGTAAGCAAGACTTACAAGACAACAGATTTTTAAAAAGTTGAATAAAGAATTTGACATTACTGTTTAAACAGGAGTTGGAGACAGCGCATCGAAATTTTATTTCCGTAATAATGGATTCTGTCATTAAAAATCGGAGTATTTGGAAATTTCCCCAAAATCTTGCCCACATAAGTGACGTAAGATTAAGGCCAATTTCTTCTGCCAGTGCAAGATCGCATGGAGATGGTAAATCAAAGGATGGAGATAATTTTTATTCATCAGAAAAGAAAACACATTTTGGATTTGACACAATTTCAGAGAAACAGAAAGCAAAGAAAGGTGAGAAAACTAAATTAAGAATTTATGAATCTTTATCTTTCATCTTTTTTACAAATTTCTTTTGTAGTTAAAGTTGTTTTTGAAACCGTGGCTGACCGTTATGACCTGATGAATGATGCTATGAGTGTCGGAGTACATCGGATTTGGAAAGACATATTTGTTCATCGCTTAAGACCAAAATCTAACACAAAATTAATTGACATGGCTGGGGGAACTGGTAAGCTCTGTCTTAGGATTCAAATCAATGCTCGCCTTACTATCCCAGTTTCTGTATTTGAGTATAAGACAGGATTTCTAAACTAGCGAATTGGAACGCTAATCAGAGCCGTTTTTGGGCTGGTTAGTTAGTTAGTTTCTTTTATTGCGGTCAAGAATTTCAGCTTACGTTGTTGTCAATATTCGACACATCGCATGTTGAATACAAGAAAAAAAATTGGAGTCAAATTCGACTTCAAAACTATAGATTTAGACTCGAATTTCATCTTGTTTCGTTATTGACCTAATTTGGC
Source organism: Protaphorura glebata (assembly GCA_034694305.1). Lineage (NCBI taxonomy): Eukaryota > Metazoa > Arthropoda > Collembola > Poduromorpha > Onychiuridae > Protaphorura > Protaphorura glebata. The sequence continues at coordinate 2,924 of JAQFYE010002808.1, forward strand.
TCACTGCTATTTGGTTCCACTTTCTGAAGGAGACATCGCATTTAGATTCTTGAAACACCAAATTATTAGACCTGTTTCGCTGAGAGGTCCGACGTTTTTTCCTGAACAAGAATTTCCAACGGCTGATAAGATTCCTTCCAGTGAGGTTGAAGCCCAATATCAAGTATTAGAACAGGCGGCATCCGACAAAGCATCTAATCGGCAATCAAATGAATCAGTGTATAATACTGTCCAGGAACCCTCGTCGTAAGTTAATCAGTTAATGTTTAATGTAGGACTTGAACATTGAATAATATTTTGCTAGTTTGATACTTTATTATTCTAAAGACGTTCCGTCTTGTGCTGTGATATCAACGCTAAAATGTTGGAAGTGGGTCAAAAAAGGTCAAATTCAATACTAACCCCAAGTGAGAGGTCACGAATTAGTTGGCTCGAAGCTGATGCAGAGAGTTTGTCCACCGTCCCAAGCAATACTTATGACGTCTACACGATAGCTTTTGGTATCCGCAATTGTGTTCACATTGACCGAGTAAATAACAATTTTGTCAATCCTTAGAATGTCTTGAAATTGCTTTTAAAATACTTTGATTTCTTACGTCAGGTTTTATCAGAAGCATATCGTGTCCTTCGTCCAGGTGGGAAGTTTATGTGTCTAGAGTTTAGTCATGTTTCAAATTCGTTATTGAAATGGTAAGATTGAATTAATTTTGTCTACATGGTGGTTAATAAACTTTTTACACATAAGGCCTATTCCGGGTACATGTAGACAAATTAGAATGTACATTTTAAAGAAAAAATAATTTTTAATAGGTTATGAACCCCAATACTCAATTTGTAGCGAATGTCTTATAAATGCCAGACTGATAATTCCGTGCATTGAATTTTTAGGGTTTATGACCAATACTCATTTCAAATAATTCCTGTGATGGGTCAGGTCATAGCTGGCGATTGGGACTCTTACAAATACTTGGTTGAGAGCATCAGAAAGTTTCCAGACCAGGTAGCAGACAGACAATAAATTAGTACTTTTACAGTTCTGTGTAATTTCTAATTTTGCACTTGTTCTCAAATCCGAACAAAATAAATGTTGTACTTGTGGTTTCTTAGGAAAATTTCAAGCTAATGATCCGGAAGGCTGGATTTAAGTTCGTCGGTTACGAGAATTTATCATTTGGAATTTGTGCAATACACACCGGAATTAAACTCTGAGATCAGACGGGTTCTGTTGAATTTTTAACCCGAAACGATAGTCAGAACTTATGTGTACTATCGATCAAAACAATTACGCCAACTGTAGTGTCAACGCCGGGACTACCAGGGAAAGTGTTAAAATTATTGCATTTGTACTCACCCATCATGCTTGTACGGACATGACAAACTGATTAAAAATATTAGCTTTATATTTAGTCATTGGTTATTAAAGTTGATAACACATTCATTGGTAATTTGGTATTTTGAACATCCTAATAAAATTATGCCCAAAAGTTTGTTTTCCACTATGTCAATATCTAAGGCGTCTTGTTAGATATTTTCAGGAACTATGAGTTGCGTAATATTGAAACATTGGCTAAATGCTAGTAGGCGTGAGCATGACTTACAGATCTGCCTGACACATGCATAGTGTAATTGATTACTAATTATTTATTACACTATGCACTGCACCTTTTTGCTTTGCCTTAGCCCAGGTTTTTTCTCTAATTCGGATAATACGATAATTGGAACAAAGTGAATGATACTTGACGATAATCGGCGTTAAAGTACAAAAATCTTTTACCATTAAAATCCAAATTACTGTTAGGATCATCATTTTTTTTAATCTTTTAGAACGACTTTCAACGACTTGAAGTGTAAGCAGAGTCTAGACGAGTCACAAATTCTCAGAAAATGATAACGATCTGAATTGTGAACATCGATTTGTCTTAAAATTCCAGTCAGATTTGCCTGACACGTTGTGCTCTCCTTTTCTTTCTCTCCATACTCTAAGTCTTGACCTGAAAGATTAAAGTATTCAGTTAATTAAAATAAAATAATCGGACCAAAATTAATCATACATCATTCAACTAAAAAGGAGCATCAAATCAATCAATAAAGAATCTTACTAAATTGTTGGATTAAGATAATCGGATAGTCAAGAATTGACAGATAGATGGTATTCAAACAACCTCTGGGTGAAAATTGTGAAAAATGCAGAAGTGGATCCAAGCAAATAATTATATCTATGGATCAGGCTTTTTCGTAGCTGATCGGTTCGGAATATAGCCTAAAATTTTCTGATATAGATCTTAACTGTCTCCGCAGTTACGAAACAAAATCGGTCGTAATTAGCAGAGCGCTCGCGAATCAGTCGAGAATTCTACGGGGCAAAGTAGGAAGTCTCATGAATTCAATCCCGCCAGACAGATCTGGCGCGATTTGACTTTCACACAAATTTACATGGAATTGCACGGACAAAGTTCATTCCGTTGTGTATTGATTAATTATTTTATTTATTGTCGATAATTTATTATCACTTATCCGTCAGTGATTAGTGATCAGTATTAGTTTTGAAGACTTAACGATTGACAATAATTACAAGGAAAGAGGGAGTAAAAAACATATTGATTCCAGTTCCAATACTCCAGATAAGGTACTAATAATTTTGCCAAGTGACAAAAAAAACTGATTTCAGCTACTACTGTTGCACCAAAAAAAACACACGCAGGTAAATATCATCAGTAATATTAATAAATTTTAATCGGAGACAAGATCCGATAATTAATAATTATTACCACTAGCGTTTTTGGCAATTACGAATTTGTTCGTTTGTCACATTCACATGAAAACAAAACAGGTGTGTCGCACACCTCATCCTTTGTCCTTATGTCTTTGTTGTATAATTTTGAATTATCGGTGAATCCGAAATTCTGACTCGACGTCTAAATTTGTATGTATGTCTCATAATTAATGCCTTATTTCATTGATGTAGAGATTAGAACGAGAAACGAATTTTTTAAAGAGTTTTCTTTTCACTATATTGCTGATATTTTCATTATTTCATTGGGACCAAAATCTAGCATGATAAACTAATAAATGGTCTTCTGAACGAATTTTAACGTTTGCCAATGCCAAAAGAATCAAGAGCTTATTCGACAAGACAAACGTCTATTTCTATCTGATAAATTTGTACCAATTTATCATTTTATTTGGTCTTTGACTGAAGCCTTGTCAAGGGTTTTATATCTGATAGAAGACTGTGTTTTAAGAAATCTTCATTTTTGCCACCTTTTCAGCGGTCATTGAGTCATGTCAACAAATTCAGAAGTACTTAAGTTAAAAGCTACCCTGTCTTAAAATTAATTGAATTGGTGAATGGTGAGCGGTCATTCAGTATTCTTGAGGAATTGAATTATGACAATTTGAAATTTAAATAGTTTGACTTATATTTGCAATGCAATAAATATTATTTTGTAAATCCTTAATGATTTTACGCAGGTATCTGTGAACGGCCTTCCTTCCACATCATTCATATCACCATATCATCCTCCAAAAGCTAACGTGATCAGTTTTCAGTTCCATTGAGAGTGGTTATGTCTTGTGATGAGCCTCAACTGCTGCTGGCAGTATTAAAACCTGTGGTACGTATATTTTCAATCTTGTTGTCATTTTTGTTTGTATATGTAAAGAATCGCCGATGTTTGTATATTTTCACAATCAGATGATATGACATGTCTATGTTGAAGGAAATTTTATTTCTATGTTCTTGTGTTATTAGGAAAAAGTATTTAACCGGATTGAATCGTCTTCTCAATCAAATGGTTCTCAGTCATCCGCATTGAGTGTTGCGGAGTCGGAATTAAAATCATTGGAAGATATTGACTTCAGCGGGTGGTCTGATGATGAAGAATTGAAGTCAGAAGCTTTGGGCCGGAGTTCTAGCTCTAGTATGACATCGTCCTCAACGCCACCAAAGAAAAGGATAAAATTGACTCATGGCCAGATGGGACCCGTGGCTGATTCTCCAAGAAAAATTAATCGAAGTGAGTTAGCTATTGACAGGTCATATTCGTATGTAGTCGTACGTATTGACGGGAAAGTAGAAGGAGCTGTCACTTTTCAAATTAAGTCTGTGAGGAATGGAGAGTTGGCAACTCTACGTTTGAAGGATTTTTGGTTAGCAAACTCGAACAATTTAAATTATCCTTATGTCGTTCTGGCTGTGTGTAATTTTTTAATTTTAATTTTAAAATGTAATTAGGGCTCACAGTCAAGTTCTGAGGATTGGTTGGAAAATCAACCTCGTGGATACGGAGATGGACGAAAATCAAGTATTTACGATTGATAAGACGGGTGGATTTATCGTTGTTGAACCTGATCGATTGTTGACCGTAACGTCAATCGTAAACCAGCTGTGGTGCCCTCGGAAAGCTGTTCTGGCTGAAAAGTTTCATTACCCCGTTGATAATGAAGACATTCTTCGTGGAATTATAGCTCATGACCTTATTAGTCAGGTATGTATTTCCATGCATTTCTGGTAGTCGTTTCTGCACAACTACTAAAAAAAAAGATTCGAATATGTTGTTAAAAAGATTCGTCCCCTGGACTTAGTTTCTAAGATTCGACGCAACCTCCCAATAGAAAGTGAACCCATTCCTTACGGAAAATACGAAATGTTGTTCCACCACGCTTTACTAAGTAATGAATGTTAAATCATGGTTGTATATTTTGAATACTCAGGCTATGCTTGGAAACGTGAAGAGAGGTCAAAAGCTCAATGAAATAGTTGACAAAATCCTTGCAAAACCAGCAATAATTCAGAAGGCTTATGGATTGCGTTTTGATGGATCACAATTAGCCTCTCTTGCTAGAGATCTAGTGCCATACGTAGTAAGGTTTATGGCGTCTCATTTTAAAACTCAAAAAGCAAATAAGGAGCACGACCTGAGCATTTTAGCAGTACGAGATATTGAAGATAATTATTGGAATCCTGCATTTGGACTTAAGGGAAAATTGGATGCAACAATACGCGTACGGACAAAAAACGGGAAAATGATGGTTAGTTCAAACTTCACAGAACCGTGGGTGGAAAATCTGACAAATGGAAAGATTCTTCTGACGTTAAAAGAAAATTAAATTTGAAAAGGGTTAAGCTGCGGAAAATTTCTAATTATTGTAAAATCTCTTCTATTGTCGATAGTAGTCTTTTTAGGAAATTATGTCAGATTTCCCACTTTCGCACAGATAATTTCAATTTTTAATAAAATGAAGTAGGATTTTGGTGATTACCCGTTGCTTTTTGGTTTACAGACTGTTCCTTTGGAGTTTAAGACTGGAAATCCTGAACTGCAGGGTGTAAGGAGAGTCCGACTTGAACATACAGCTCAGGTTGACCTTTACACCTTACTTCTGAGGCCGAGATATGGTTATGTAGACAGAGGAGTTTTATATTACATAAGGTTTGTGCATAAAAATAGCGATGATCTTTCTAAGATATCCGAGACATTTTAAACCATTCATATTATTATGCCTTTCCCTTTGCATACTTCAAAGAGAACTTCCCTTACCTGGATGGAATGCCTAGCCTTTAGCCTAGTCTGGTCAGTTCGATTAATGCAATTTTTAACTTATTTCTGGTAGAGAACAATTTTGGAATGAGGAAAATGTGAAGGGAGTGGAATTGCAACAGCTGATTAAGATGAGAAATGATTTAGCAATTGGTATCAACACTCAGAATGGTGTCTTCACAGATCTACCGAGACCCGATGTTGGAGATTATGATAGGACTTGTTTAAGATGCGAGTATAAGACTGTCTGTAGTCTGCTAGCTCAGTATGTTTTGTCTTCATTAATTTATTTCAGTTTTTGCATGTCGTCGTTTTAATTTGAATCAACTCTGAATCCGCAGAGGGAGAGGGACTGAGGAGTGCCAAATGACCAACACTGAGCGTTGTCTACAGACATCAATATTTAACTATAGCGAAGCTGAAACAGACTTTTTTAAAAATTGGTTTACGGTCATAACGACAGAGATTGAAGCCGGTGAGAAATCCAACAACGTTGCAGCACTGTGGACGGTACCCCCACGTGAAAGGTATGGCAATAAATATTTTTGAGAAGGTAGCCACTTATTGTGTAAAGAAAATCTCAACAAGCCCTAGCGGTATTGTCAATACAGTGAGGACATGTTTAGTCTGATATTCCGTCAGTCAGTAGATAAAATCTGCAGATCAAGGCTTAATTATAATGATTTTTCTTAATTTTTGCAGGGAAAAGAAAGGGAAGTGTCTTGGTGATTTGGAGTTAATTACTGCATCGCAAATGCAATCTGAGCACCCAATCGGGAACCCTTGCCATTTGGCCACCTTTATGAGAGTTGGTGCATCTGGCCTTCTGAAAGATTCGGAAATCCGAGAGTCTGACTTCGTTATTCTGAGTACACTGGATGAACTATGCATTTGTTACTGTACGGTTTACAATATAGACTTCAACGCCAATACTATCACAGTCTCTATGGAAGTGTACGTATGGTTTGGTTTCTTTATTAACGCGTTTGACAAATGTCAACTGAACATGGAAACACGGAACGCTAATTTCTAAGCGATGTCTATTGTTTATCATGTTCGGTTTACCAGTTATCCTGATAAAAATTACATTGAACTATTTTATTTTGTGATCACAGAAAATTGAACGAGAGGAGCAGCCAATTTGGAACGGTTTTCACAATAGATAAAATGCCGTTCAAATCGCCATTGGCCATACAGTATTCCTACCTGTCGGCGCTTATGGCTGAAACATCTAAGTCGAAAAGGCTTAGGCGATATATAATTGACAAGTAACTTCAGTCTTAGTCTTAGTATTTGACAGACTTTTAAGGTTGACTTATTAAATAATTTTGATTTGACTCATTTTTAGGAAACGTTCCCATTTACGGGAGGCAGAAATAGCAGACACATTGAAGCCAACTTTCGAAAAATGTAACGAGAGTCAACGGTCAGCGCTAAGAAAATCTTTGAAAACAGATGCTTTTCTTTTTGTTGTTGGAATGCCAGGAACAGGTTCGAAATTTATTATATTCTAACAGAATGAGCATTCAAAAACTTTGACGACCGGTTTTATTTGAAACCGATATTACAAGTAAACAGTGTTATGCTTCGAATTGTAGATTTCACTATGACTCTACGATGATTCCGAAACTATTTGAATTTATTTAACAATCTAGGCAAGACTCATACGATATCATGTCTTCTTGAACTCTTGGTCTTATTGGGAAAAAATGTACTCGTCGTCGCTTACACGGGAACTGCAGTGGACAATATTTTGTTGAAGTACAAGAAAGTGTCAAATGATTTTATTCGTCTTGGGGATAGTTCTAAACTCCGTTATCCAGAGTTGAAAGAACACTACACTTCTGAAATTGTTGGTAGTGCTAGTGGTGTGGACGATTTCCGGGAAAAAATAAACTCAGTTGTAAGTCCATTACATCATTTTCCAACCAAATACAGTTAACTCTCTCTATATATCGAAGTCGGAAAGTTTGTTTCAATACTAGAAAAATTGGATGAATTAAAATCAATTCTTATTCCTCCACTTTTAGTGGCCGATCACCGGGTAGTAATCAAAGTTCTCGTTGTAAATGGTGTGATCGATGTACAGAGAGTTAGTTCTTGTCGATTATGCTTTGGAATATTATTAATTATTTAACATTTCTTGAATAGCCAGTTGTTGCAACCACGATGTTAAGTTTGAAGCATGAGGTCTTTAGGGTTCGATATTTTGACTATGTTATAATTGATGAAGCTTCTCAAGCCTTGCCGACCGCAGCATTTGGCGCTTTATTGCTTGGCGAACGCTATATCTTGTTCGGAGATCCAAAACAGTTACCACCAGTTCTTCAAACAAAAGTGACAACGTAAGTACTGTAGCTCAAAGGATTCCACGTTAAATTGTCCACAAAATGTATATGTCGAGTCGATGTTTTCTAGAAATCTCTAAATTGGGTTTAGGGTTTGTTTTTAGTGTACCTTGCTTATGCACCACTCATATTTATATTTTTGTATTTAGGACGTTGGGTCTTCAAAATAATCTATTCGACATGCTAGCGAAAGATGAATTTACTCATGAATTGACTACTCAATACCGTATGAATGTTCCAATCATGACTTTGGCAAATAAGCTCGTTTATGACAATAAAATGAAATGCGGGACAAAGGATGTCGCTAAATCACGTTTGAAAATGGATTCATCAGTTGCTTTGAACTACCTGAAAACTTTACCTTCTAATGGAATGAGAAGTTGGATGTGTTATGTTGCGAGTTTTAGAACAGAACGAAGCGTGATGTTTCTTGATACATGCAAAGTTAAAGCTCTCGATACTTTTGGAGTGGATAAGACATATCGCAATGAAATTGAGGCTAAGATTGTAATTGCTTGCACTCAAACTTTTTTGGAGGTAATATGTTCTGATATTATGATTTTTCTAATTCATTTGTTAGTTCATTTATTTAAGAACATGTTATTTATGGATGGAATTTTATGATTCGAAAAAGTCAAATTTGTCTTAGAGTAATTGTCAAATTATTACAATAAAACAGTCCCTGAAAACTCCATATTTCTAAACCCGAATGTCCCAGCAGATCTACCAACAAATGATGTGACGTTCTTTTCTTAGTGCGGAGTTGCAGTGGAGGAACTGGGAATTATTTCACCCTACCGAGGCCAAGTTGAACTGATTCGAACCAAATGCAAACAGTTGGGTGGAAAATATGCGAATGTTGAGGTCAATACCGTTGACCAGTACCAAGGCAGAGAGAAGACAGTAATTTTATGTTCGTTCACCCGAAACTGTCCATCGGGATCCACAAACGAAGGACCAGAGAGAAAAGTAATTTCAATATTACATGAAATTATTCGTAGAATTATTGTATATTTACCTTGATTTCTACGGACTCACGTATGACGTGGTTTTTAATAATTCTAGACATGTATTTTGGATGACCTTCGACGACTCAACGTTGCTATTACGCGAGCGAAGCAAAAGTTGATCATGGTAGGATCCAAGGAATTCCTTAGTAAAATCGAAGTATTCAAGAACCTTTTCACCCATTTAACTGAGAATCAAGGGATACAGCTCCGGGATGGTGATTTGGAAGGATTATAAAGTCCGAGATGACGCATGCTTAATATATCCTGATCACTCTATTGAGTATTTCTTTGGAACCATGCGTTTGGGAACATTTTCATTTTTGTATGTATAACTCAACATCGGTGATTGGCTAATTCCCTCATTTTTTCATTCGTATGCTTACAAATTGTGGTTTCTTACTCTTTTTTTTACTTTATGGAGGTTCTAATGCAATTTCCAGTTAGCAGCGCACATTCATAATGTTGAAATTGTCAACTCTAAATGTCTATTTCGTCCCGATAGATAAATTGGGTTATGAGCCAGATTCTTTGAGTAAATTGGTAAAGAATCAGACTGAAGTGAGTTGAATTGTTCGATTCAATTTAGTATGTAGTGTCATAAAGTTTTACAATAAGTTAATAAGTTCCTTTACAATGTGAATTAAAATTTAGAAGACCAGTGAGTTGTACTCCAGATACTTAATTGCTCAATTTGTGCGTTCGGTTTGCTTTGGAAATGGCTTGTGTCTGAAGCAATTTTGATGAGACCGAAAGGGATTCCTGTCGAAGTTAATAAATCGATGAATGGCTCAAAGGAAACACGATAACTCACATTCGGTTTCTAATGCTACGGGTACCCTCGTACCCTATCCGAAATCCCGTTCTATGGACAGGTTATCTGCTAGTTATGCATACACTGTCGCACTTTCAAATTGGTCGGTAGAGGTTTCTATCATGGCAGAGGATCTGTTCAGACAAATTGGTTTGAGTATAAATACGAACAAGTCATCGGTAATTTGTGCTGAACGGTGTACTATTTTGAAAATGGATCTGACAGTGTTCATGACTCCATAAAGATTCTTGTAATCCGAGAGAATGAAAGCATAAAATAATTCGGAGTTCAATCCGAGATAGTTTGATTTTCAAAGCAATGCTACGTCCTGAGCAAAAATTGCTTATAATTAATCAGTACATTAGGCCAGTAATACTATTTTCCCTTGCAAACGGCCCCGATCAACAAACTCAAGAAGACTTTCCTGGGGGATGTCGATAAACTAATTCGAAGTTCTGTTAAGGTGGCTCTTGGTCTTCCCAGTGATACACCGAATTCCATGCCGTATTCAAGTCGGAAAGTTAAAGGTCTTCGCATCATGAGGGCTTCTTGGGAAACATACGTATAACGGTTGTGTCTGTGTTTTCGCGGGAGATGACCCATATATCACCTTTTTACGTGACCTTAACCTCGAACACTACCATTCGAAGTTTTTATTCACATGAATTAGGAAGTCCATTCTCTATAATTTTCAACCTGGACTCCACTACATATTAGGGAAAATGTGGCGGAACGCTTTATTCAACACCCTTCACTAAGCGTTCACCCTCAAGTAACAACCATATTATGTATAGATAGACCCTCGCCTCGCCATGACTAGGCACACCAGGCCAAATTGACCATCCACAATAATTTGAAAAAGTCTTCCAGTTCTCACCTGAGTTTTGACATGAAGCCAATAAAGTATTATATAGCTTTTCGCAAAGCGCAAACAGATGCAAATTAGTTTTTAAGTAGAAATGGTTAATTTATCAGTGGTCACTCAATCCGTACAAGTATTGCCCTTATCTTTAGTACCAAACTGGTTAATTTTATGTTCTTGAATTTCAAGTTTAAGGTTAAGATTTTCATCTGATATGACTTCGGCTAACTTATTTGTAGTTTCAATCATATTATTAACGTAAAGCGTATTATTTCAGTGCTGCACTACGGCAGCTATGCACTCGCGAGTGTCGCGGGTGGATGTTGACATGATTTCCTAAGATCTGAGAAGTTTATAATTTTTATCTTAAATGACAAGATTAAAGAAAACGAATTAGTCAGTTTAGCAAGGAAATCTCTTCAAATTAAAAGAGATTCTTTTATCTGCGTTCAGATATGTTAATTTAGTTGATATTGACACACGTTCGAATGGCGCTTTTTATGGAAAACTTATACTGGTAATCTTCCAGAACATCTGAAAAAAATTCAACGACCAAAATGTAGAGAACCGGTTTCTGTTTGAGGTAGTTGGTCTTGCGTCATTTATGATATGACCACTTTAAAAGAATTGATTATGGTAAGCGAAGGTGACACATTTAGCCATATATAACATTCGTTTGGGATTATAAATACGAGTGATTAACTGAAAATGTTTCCAGAAATGACTGGAATACAACAAAATCACTCTCATCTTGAACTTTCAAGGGTGGACTATGTTTTTGAATACTTTTTTAATAATAGGAGTCGTGTTTTAATGCGAAGTTGTTCTTCTCTTTCATTAATTTTACGACTCTCAACACTGTCCGTATAAAAGATCTCGTACTGGTGGTCGGACCATTTAGTTGTGATTTGGCAGCGATATTACCTGTACAGACTTTCCAGCTCAAAACATTCTGAGGATTATAGCGTGAGTAATAATCCGACATTATATAGCCAGTAAAGACGCCAAATATTGATTTTTATTTATTTATATAATTTTTAATTATATATACGCATAGTTTGTGTTCTGTCAACTTTCTCTTGTTCGGTTGGAATACTATTTATATCGAATTTGAATTTCAGAACATTAAACATGAAAGCGATTCTTATTTTGGCTGCCCTCTGCGCATATGCTTGTGCCCAAATTGAGGTCGTAAAACCAGATGCTGAGCACCCAGACCAATGTCCAGTCGGCGACAAATTTTATAAAGTTGGCGAAAACTTTTCCCTGGAAGGTTGCGGTGCGGGAGAATGTATAAAACAAGCGAACGGAGATCTTGCCCTGAACCAGACACGCTGTGATGCCATCGATAAGCCTGAAGATCCTTGTGCACTCATCGCGAGACCAGATGAAAAGTATCCCGATTGTTGTCCATTTGTGGAATGTCCTTTTAAGCGATAGATTTCCATTTTTCCCATCCATTCCAATATTTGGCATATTTTTTTTATAAATCTCTTGCATTTTGACAACTCCTTGTAGAAGTGTGTCGTCGAATTTAAATATCCCCTATTTGTTGTAAAAACATCTCACTTGTATTTCGACTGAAAAATTGCGAATTAATAAACTTGTTATTGTTATTACATCTGAGCATTGTAATGATCTGTTCATTTGTCTAATCTGAGAGAAATTATCGCAGCAGTTTTGAAAACGTCCTGTACTGTACATAGTGCAGTGAAGTATATTGTTATAACGTACTCGCGTTACACTGACCAAAACATCAAGGGATGGTTTCAGAACTCGTATCTCTCGTACGTTAAGAGTTTCCGTTATAAAGTAATGGTCATACTCATATTCATATTGATTGATTTTGCCTTATGGATGTACTTTATAATGAGATTAAATGACAAATAAATTGCGCTGAGAATTTTCTGGAAAAATTGACAATGTGGTTCAATGTGTGGACATATCTCTAGGGTTATACTACAGTAGTCGACGGTATATTGTCACTTCCTCTATCGAATACTGAATTTCGACAGGGATCCTTTAACTTCCTCTGTCCTCTGCACTGGTATTAGTCGGCAAGTACAATTAGACAGTCCATTTTATTAAACGTCCACTACAAATGTGTAATCCACTCCAATCGCGCGATTTTACGATGGAATCCACTTAAAATATTTAATACTATGTCGATAATTTATATGTATCTGAATGTTTCGTCTTTTCTTCAGCTACAGGTAAAGTTTAAAAGGTTTTGAATCACCCTGAACATCTTGTTCTCCGCATCATCTCGTCCAAGGTAGGAAAAGTATTGATTACCTTAATTTATTAACATCGCACATAATGTAATGTGTTTTCCAGTAATGAAATTGTAATTAGAGAATTCGTACATAGATGCAAGCGGTTTATGGAAGTGCATTAGAGAAACCGGTTGGCAGGCAAGAACGCTATAACTCCCAGAGTCCCAAAGCAGGAATTCAAGTCTAACCGATCGAGAAGGAACCCTCGTCGTCTGTAAAACTCAACCCTCAAGCTTTACCCTCGGTTGTAATTTGTATGAATTGTCCTTGTCTCGAAGAAATCGTTTTTGTATTTCTCATTACGAATTTTATATTGAGGCTTACGCCTTCAGTCAGTTCTCATGAGAGAATATGCCTAGGAACACATGTCTAGTCTACGTAAGTCTGCCAGAAATCTTGGAGAGATCTGTCAGAATCGAAATGTAAAATGATGAGATGTCAATAAATACGTGCTGGCTGAGGATATACTTTTCGACTACAATCAATCGAGTCTGTGTTTTGAGTCGATCTGATTTCAACGAGAAATATATATAGTTCCCGTGTAATGTGGAACATTTTTTTACATGCACGCATACGAATTTGATCAATCAGAATTGACTTGGACGACCGGTGACCTCAAAATTATATTAAAATTATGCAAAGTGATCCTGTCAGCTTTATAAAGGACCTTAGACACTTTTGAGACAATTTTCAGGCTCTGGATTTTGGCTTCGTTATTGGGAGCACGAAAACTAAACTTACCGCTTTGAGAAAAAGATCGCACGAATTTTGTGGTCCGAATAGAAGTTCAAAAATTTGACCTCAACTGCAAATAGGTCAATTTAAGTTAGATGTATTGCCAAGATAGGAGTGAAGGCAAAGCGGGAAGAAGAGTCGAGTCGAGTCATGTAGTCTTATAAGGGCTTGTCAAATGTCCAGATTAAAAATGTGGAGATATTTTTGTTGTATAATAAAGTTTTGGTTCTTTTGTACTATTTGTTTCTCTATATAAGCCTCAAGCCTCCCAGGCATATATTCTACTACAATTAAACTTACCTCGAAAATACCATGGCTAAGGTTCCGATCGGGTCGGGTTGATCGGGTCGGATTGATTCGGGTCGGATAATTTCTGGTTTGAAATCCGACCCGAATTTTCGGGTCGGATAATAACGGATTTGAAATCCGATCCGAAAATTCGGGTCGGATTCGG
>JAQFYE010002809.1:0-16955 GCA_034694305.1 Protaphorura glebata
TACTTACGCGTGAATGAAAATCGAATTCACACGTACGCGTCGGCGCATTTTACGTGCATTTAAATCTCTCTAATATCATAAATTGTTATTTACGGTACTTTTTCATTCATGTGCTACGCGATGGCCGCGTTTTCGGATGACGTCAGACCGCGTACGCTTTAACTACCTTATGAGAATCTATTAAATCTACAATACTAACTCCGTTGCGTAGCAGAATGCAGAATTGAAAGAAATTCAAGAACGCTACACAAAAATATCTGCTGTGTATCGTATCCTCTATCCAGGTCCAGGCTGTTAAATGGTCAAATATTCAAATCCAGATCTGCAATCCGACTCTCTTTTCGAGAGGGACCAATGAATCATAATCAGATGTGAATAAAATTAAAATTATTTACTTCATTAGAATTATCATTAGTCACTTGTTTTTCTGGCCCCATATGTAAATGGTAGCGTTTAACACTAGAGACACTTCTCAGAACATGCATTTAAACTGTAAGAGGATATCGGTTCTAATTCGGAAAATACTGTTTCATCCCAAAGCAGGGGGGCCTAAACTAATACTATTATTGTCTGTGTAAGGTAATTTTTTATGCATTGGACGAGTTGAATTTTTCCTTGGAGCATCGCAGTCTTATGCATTTACGTTATGGAATTAGTTCAGTCTTCTTTTTTAAAATTCTTCGGAAGGGTCACTCACCGCAACAATGCCAGAAATGTCAGGATATAAACCCGTCCCCATTGATTTTATACAAGAAAGCATTTTTGAGTGAGTTTACGACGATTCTCAGAAAGAGTAAATATAAAGTTCCCTCTATGTCCATATGGTCAAAGGTGACACATGTGTTTTTTTACCTGGTGAACAATTGCCTGAATAGGGAGAGACAAAACGCAATTCCAAAAAACCTGAGTCTAAACTTAGAAGAGCCCGTGGAAGGGAAGGGCGAGCAGAAGTTTCGAAAAAGGGTTCCTTAAAAGTATTTAATTACAAGTTGGGAAAGACAATGAGGAAAATATTAAACAAGTCTTATAATAACCAGACGGATTCTTTATCTATTTGCTGCACAATACATACATATAAATGTTCACATTTTTGGAAAATCCCTAATAACAATTCATTCGTGTATTCGAAAAGATGGTCCTTCGAAAATTATACCCCTTGAAAGAAAGACAAACAGAAAATACTCTTTATTTCTTAAACATTGTACTTTCCGCCATTTAGATTTGTTAGGTATCCATTAAACTCACCTTTACTTCAATATTATGGGCTAAAAAGTTTACCACCGTACAATTATCAACTTTCTTGAACAAGACTGGCACGGTACACGCCACGTAACCATAACTTGTGTTGTTCACCTGGTTCAGGTTTCATCGTAAGATTATGTTTAATGACAAAAATATTACGTCTTCGAACGGCTCCACTTTTTGTTTTTACCCAGGGCAGTAAGTTAGAAATATTTAAGACATTACGGGAACAATCATTATTCCGGTAGATTCCGGCCCAGGCAATAATCCATGTCAATAATTATTGTAGTTATGAATGACTTAAATCAGATTCGAATTTTTAGATATGAATGACAGACATCTATTCTGATAGTGCGCAGTTACTATTCTACGATCACATGATTGCGTTTGCGAAGTGAGGAGACTGTAATTAATTAATAATTTTTAGATCCACCATTTACTGGTATTATCGTAGTCAACATAGGTTGATGATAAAAGTTGCCCCTTTGTAATTTTGTAAATCGAACTTACTATCCTGTTTTCCTGTTTTTCTAAGCCTGCGCAGCCACTTTTCCAGTAGCCAGAAAACCTTTACGAATCAAAAATGATTCAGAAAAAAAACATCATTACAAAAGAAATCACATATCTAAACGGAAGTCACAAAATCTTACAACTTGACTCTGCTCACTGCTGAAGTTCTGAGAAGCCACATCGCGCAAACGCACTGAACAAATGTTCAAATTAAGGAAGTAGTCTCTTCCTTGTTTTAGGAAAACTTGACCCTTCGACCTCACCTGCGGGACGTCTGGTGAATGACAGGGGCCCAATTATTTCGGGATACATTTTTTGTCCAAAAATGACATATCGTTTGAAGTTTGTTCCGGGGGTATCCTGAAGTCTCCACCCCAGCATCACCACAATTATTTTGTAAAATAAAATAGGACGGAAATATTATGTGACGGAACACGACACGACAGTGTCAGCATATTCCCGAAATAAACCGTTGACACTCAAATGATCCGCTCCAGCTTGGCCAAGACTGATACACATGTCACAAACAACGCGTGCGCAAGCACACGCGCACACTTTGTAAACAGTTGTGGACGAAGCCTGCTTAGAAAATAAATAAGGCTTTGACTTATTTAGTGTTTACAAAACAATGGGCTCAGTCCTTAGTAGAACTATGAATTGACTTACGTTACATTAGAAAGGTCAGAGACAGATATTTTGTTTTTCATCCGCAGGAGGGATTTTCCCGATTTGACACTTCTTGAAATGGAGTGTGTTGAAACTGAGGCTCGAATTTCTTGACTATCAAATGCTGCACAATAGCACAATGTAATGCAAGTGTGATAATGAAACAAACTAAGGCTAAGCTTAAGCTTGGCTTAGCTTAGCTAAATCTGATTAGAAGGGGCACAGTGGATTTAAAATATGGTTAAAAAAAAGAACAGACATTCCCTACATTCAATTTACTTACTGTGCATACATATCTTAAGTACTTTCACCTAATCCAAATTCTACAAATAATTTTAAGTGTTTGCTTTTGCGTGACGCCGACCGCGGTTGTATAATTTTCTAATTTCATTAAGAAAATACAATTTTGCACAATTTGAATATTTGAAAGGCGCGTTAAACCATTTGAATTGAAAGATGAAGGGGTTTTTTTTTTATGGTAAAGAAACCTCATTCCAATCCACACAGGTAGTTTTAAAATATTGCCACTTTTTTATACTTCAATTTTTGAAACTCTTCAGAAACCTTCCCTCCGTAAGTGCTGTCTGTTTGAATCCGAAATGTGGTATTTCAGCAACACTGATTGGAGCGCACTTTACACTACTAGGAGCTCCCTAAAACAAATGAACGAATTTTTCTTAATTTACACATTCAAAGTGCTGAAAATTGGTTGCGAAATGATAAAACCCAATAATGTCATTTCATTCAGTAGCAGGTCATATGCGTTCAATCTGGTCAATATATTACAGCCTGAAAGTCGAATAAGTGGACGGCAACGTACATATGTTGTATCATATTCTGTACGCACTTTTATTTAATCATATACACAGGACACAGCTTCCTGCAGATTACTAAAAAGATCTTATCTAATTTTCTAATTGCTACCGTGAAGCTTAGCTTTAGCTCGCACGGGACAACAACAGGACAAAAATTGAATTCGGGTATCCTGAATTTGAATATTACATTGTACATTTGTGTCATGGTTTTGGTATGTCCCATGGTTTCAAATTAACCATTGTAAATATGTACTTTAGGAAGACAGAAGAGAGTAAGGACCATTAATCACAAGACAACCTCTTGACATGATCCTCACAGTCGTTCACGGGTATTAAAACACACCTCAAGTGACACCTCATACAATCGTTAACTAATGGTTCCATTGACCAGACGACCGTACAGCACACCATAATGCCATATCCATATCCTTAAAGATGTATCTATATATTTTTTTGTATGTTATCCATGCTCAATGCTCATCTTATTAAGAATAATAAGAAAGGCTGACTGCTGGAATGTCCACCATTGTTGTAAATGTAAGTTGGAACGCGAGCAGTCGTAGCCGTAATAATGTATTATTTTGTTCTTAAAGTTCAGGTGAACTTAGTTATGCATTCGTACATGTGTATTATTATCGTATTATCAGTTTTTGGAATGCAGGCTTACACTACACTACATGGTACATGAGGACAGGTCAATGTCAGGGAAATAAATTTTAAATTATAACATGTAGAAAAAAATAACCACGTCCAACGCGCAACTTGGGAAAGTGTGGGGAAGTTCTACAATTGTGTGGTGTTGTGTGTTTCCTGAAATCGTAGTATAACAAAGTAAAAAATCTTATTTTTGAAGAATGGTTATGATCCTTATATTAATTGTCTTGTATTTTGTATATGAGCTCATTTTTAAGGTAGAAAATGGTCACTCAGGAAAGAGGGCAGGGAACAAAGACACCGGCACATTTGCGCCCACATGAAATTTCTCAGTTAATGTCCCATTCTGACTGGTCATAACATAAATCTTACTTTTCGAGAAGCTGAAACTGAATAAGCTTGTCTGTCTGTCCGGTCGGTCTCAGTTGAATATTTTACTTTTACACCATTTAAAATGTACATTAATGTTGTTAATGTTATTATTATGGTTCGGTACAACATAATATCTCATGTTGGTGACCTTTGGTTACTCATTCCAAATGTGTAATGTGTTTGGTGTGGCCCTTTCATGACTGCATGCGATACAAACTATGAACCACCTTAATTTCAATGTCAGGTGAAGTAAGCTAAGAACCTTGTAATTAGCATATTAACAAAGTTTTGTTGGCATTGGAGAATGGGGAGTGACCCGTGGTTTTGTAGTTTGAACATGGGCGATAACAGTTACAATCACTTGGCCCCAATGTTTTAGGAAAATGAATTTTTCGGACCACCACAACCACTACTACTGATGAATAGGCTGTTCAAGGGAGCTCGCATCATTTACATTTTATATCGAAACTTTTTTCCCAAGGCGTCCTTGAGTTAAGTCAAAATTAATAGGGATTTCATGAAGCGGTGGTATCGCCAAATTATTGACCGAAGTCAAAATGTTTCTCAATTTTGCCAAAATGCTACAAACCGCTCTAATATTCTTGTTAAATTGTTGGACTGAATGGAATCATTCGGATTTAGTGTTTTTAATTCGAAATTTCTACAAATCAAAGTACCGTAAAATCTCTAGCAAAATCCTGTCTTCAATTGAACCCGGTCTGATCTCCAATATAACACAATTTAAAATATAACCGCTGCCTCGCTGTTTTTTTGCTATTCCCTTTTCTATACACCATTGATTCCAGACCAGTTTTTGATTCTTGCAAATACAGCCCGGCGATTTTTTTAATACAGCCCCTGGGCTCTATTAAAGAGTTTACTGACATTTCCTAGACGAAATGAAAAGAAAGTTAATCATGACCATGACATATGGGGCACTGCTTATAGAATGTGAATTAGATATGCTTCGGAATTCGTGAGACGTCAATACTGTGGTATATACATAAAATCCCTAAGTGCGTTAGAAATGGAATGAGATAAGAAAATTAGCTGGAAGATATTCACTCACGGGTCAAAGAACGCGATGATGCTATGCAATGCTAGTCATTATCATTCGTCCCTTTGAGGGTTTCCCTTACTGATTAATATTTGTCGGGAAGGTAATAAGAAGTAGTGAACTGGAATATTATACAGGAAATTAATTTTTCTCCGCCTTGGTTCTGATTATGGGAATTTCTGTGGGCCTACAGATACAGTATATGCACAATATGAAATGAATTTCGAGTCGAGATAAAGATGACACCAAGATGACAAGTTTCAATTTGTGATGTGAGTTGGAGAATGAGAATGAGAGTGATGTGATGAGATGGAGTGAGTAGAAAGATAGTCCCTCAGGATTAGATGAGAAGAATTATTTATGAGACTTCATTCATGCAGAAAATAGCATTTGAGATCTTTGGAAAAGAAGTGAACTGTAGTAGACTGGAATTGGATTGGGGAGGTCCACATACTCGTACCTTGTCATAACTGAATGGAGTGTATCGTTAATAATTTAGTCCCTTGATGGTCCTTCCATTAAAAAATATAGAATAAAAATGTTCCCCAATTCCATCGCCTGTCATGCTGGCCTTAGAAATTTCTCTAGAATTTGAGTAGGCGAAGAGATGGCAGATCCACTAAACTAAATGTACACATGCATATTATATGCCAAGCCAGCAAGCTCGGATTGTACTACTACTGTACTGGTATTATGATCTCCCAGAGGTTCACACTTTTTGCAATTGAATTTTTTCCATTACGAAGAGCAAATTGCATTCTGAACCTCTATGTTCAAGTCATTTCAAAAGGTTTGAATTTAATCGTGCGTTTACGTTTATGCGCGATATCGTACAATTTAATTTATTCTTTAATGGATTCGCTGATTTGGGAGAATTCCTTGTTCGCTCGCCGTGATGATGGTTCGATCTCTCGGGGAGACACCGTAATAATATGAGGGTTGCTCCTACTTACTCAGAGGAATAGAATTTTTGAACAAGACTTCAACACACCATCTTGTGTAATTTTAATTTGAAATATAAGTTGTGTATGTCCGGGTGGGCGGAATTCGAGTGGAACTAGATACTGAAAGAATTCATGGAGACATGGTCGACGGATTTACTTTTTCCCCGTTTTACTTCCATCACGAGATTACTTTTTGAGAGAGACAGGGTTTTATGGAAATGGAAAACTTTTTCATTTTATTTCATGGAATAAGGTGGACTAGAGTTGACATGACGTGACTGCTTGACATGTGAATTTGATGTGATTGAAAAATAAATACTATGTGATGTGATTGAGATTGCCGGTGGATATAAAAAAAATCTACGGACATAATGTGAGTGGAGTGCATTTTACTACGTGTGTGTTGTACATACTTTTTTTGTCTTCTTGAAACTGATGAAAAGTGGTTGGACTAGTCTAGTCGTAATGTGGAAGGAGTTTCAGACCCACCTCTCAAAACTTGAATAATCATACATTGGCTTTCTCTCAACATTTTTCTACGCCTTCTTATAACTTGATTCTGGCCGTAGTAGTTGGCATATGTCCAGTGCCACTGCCTATTCTCGAGTTTTGTTTAGGTCCGTCTTGTTGTTTTATCTTTTTAGACATTTTTTAGTCGACTGTTACGGTTGGTGGTTCTTCTAAGCTCTAGTTGGACACGGTAACTGCTGTAACTTTGAATCAGAATGCATATTGCAAAGCCAGTGTTCATTATTATAAAGTTACACAGCTAGCAGGATTTGCATATCTTGACACTAGAGCTGATTCTCTGTGTTCTACACATTTTATAAAGGTTAAAAGCGTGTTTTATTAATTACACCCAAGATAAACCTAAATATTTTTTTAAACGTCGTATTCTATTTCGTCTACATGTTTCGACCACACGCACTAGGCGCTGGCTTTTTTAATGCTCCGCGAAATACGAGAATGCGAAACTGCGGAATCTTGCCCCGCCAGTCCATCTAATAGAATTTATACAAGGTGTCTAATCTGTATGTATAATGTATATTTCGCGGCTGGATTCCTTAATTTTGAAGTAAATTAAGATTTTAAGGGAAAATCGACTAGGGATTGTCAATTCACGGCTTAAAAAATTTCAAGAATAACATGCGAATGTCGTATTTTCGTCGCGCGGTGTGCGCGAATGCGCTTGCGGACTGAGCTGAAATATTTTGTCTGAGATCCCATTTGGGCTGATCTTTCCAACGCTTCATTGTAACTATTGTGGTTTCTGAGATACAGGACTGCGACTGCATTAGACACCCTGTACGTAAGTACTTGCGGAGCACGCAATAAAACTAAGAATAAATAAAAGCCTGGCGACAATTGTCAGCTTCTAATCGAATTCTGTTTATGTTTATCCAGAGCGAATTCTTAGATATGATTATTTGGATCGATTTCTGTCGAGCTAGTTCTTTTTAAAAAGGAATGTTTCTTTATCTTTGGAGCAGGTAATTAATGATTTGAATATTTTGTTGGTTCTTTTTAACAGATTTTATCCAAATATCCACCCCTGATTGATTGGCTGGTCAACATTGATTGTCACTTTTGGATTATAGATTTAAAAACTTTTGAACTTTCACTGCGGGATCAAAAGAGTCGTCATCGTGGATTTCTCACGATCATTCCCGTCTTGTCCGTCCCACTTCCTCTCATCTTCATTCCCCAGCCCTCCGTCATCACGTGGCTCAGCTTCCAGCGGAAACACTCCAGTTGGATTCTCTGCAATGGCTTATCTTAAATCAACTTATCCAAGTATGAATGGATTAGGTTTCGGAATGGGGATGACACCATCTTCCATGGATGGAAGTAATCCTGGTGGCTATGGGCCAGGTATGGATTGTACGTATACTTTGTTGTTTTATTAGTATTTCGAAATTTTTGCATGAACGACCCTATTTTTTCCGTAGAATTTGCATTTTTAAATATTGCCTTCGAATGTCGCCGTATGAATTTGCTTTTGCTTTCGCTGGCTGGGTTCGATTTTATTAACAAAATTCGGTATATCTTTCGCACCGGCAGACATGGTTGGTGGGATTAATTTCAATGATTGAGAAATGTAATCCGAAGTATCTGGCGAATTTTTCTAATAGAAAAAGTGAGCAGGCTTTAAAAGGCACACGTCATATCGATGGAAACATTTACTTCAAATTAGGCGGATGGATTAATATTTTCAAGTAAATGCCATTCTTACTTTGAAAACACTCAATTCCCAACCCGTTCGAAATGATTTCTGTTAATGAGACCTTGATTTTCTCTTTTGAACCGATGAGTAATGTGTCTGGTATTTTTGCTTTGAATAAATTTCCACTGTCTGACCGTAAGTTATAGACAGGTCATTTTACATTTACAAGACAGAAGCGGTCAGTTAGTACTAATGGGCTCACCTTGCAGGCATATACATAACGTGTTTTCGTCCTCTCTGTATCTTTCTATCGTACTGTAATCATCACTTTGAGAAAATTTTGGGGCTTCCTTTTGACGCTTATTTACATGAGGATATTTAGTGAATGCCTGCTTGGCTCAGAGCAGGGTAGAAAATACTTGTAATATTTTATGAGCTTTTAAAGAACCAGGGTTTTGTTTTCCCTGTATTTGACAAAATCGCTTAAAAGTCTGCCCTTTTATTTTCTGAAAGGTGTTTTTGATGGGTTGGTTGTCGTTTTTGAGTGAATGAACCGTAGTAAGGAGAGTTGCTAATGAGGGTTTGTGTGTGATATTTATCTTTGAAGGTGGACCAAATTCGAGGAAACAACGGAGAGAGCGAACGACCTTCTCCAGGTACATACTTTTTTTGTATATGATATTAATTACTAATTATCGATTCACTATTCATAGATTTTAGTACTTACCCAATGTTTTTGCGTGCGAAAAACGAGAATGTTAATTCAAAGTGTGATATTTTTTTCCGAAGGGCTCAATTGGATATTCTTGAATCATTATTTGGGAAAACAAGATACCCGGACATTTTTATGAGAGAAGAAGTTGCTCTCAAAATCAATTTGGCAGAGTCACGTGTGCAGGTAAAAATCAATTTCGATTTAAAACTTAACTCTGAATATCGTAATCCAAGTACTCCTTCAGTTGGGGTTGTCTTTAAGGTCTCTACTTTTTCAAATTAATTTATATATTAGGGCAACTTCATACCAATCAGATATTCTAGAAGTGTCTGGGCCGGGATTAGACAGAAGTTTAATATTTTGCGCGGACTCAGATCTAAAGTATTTGAATATGGCACAGATATGTCCATTGTAGTGATTAGAATAGTTATACAGTTGCTTTCGCCGGTAACTATTCATAGTTCATAGAGAGCCAATTGTCAAGAATTCTTAACTTTTGATTACTATAATAAGTATCACACCATGCACGTAAGCAGTACGTGCTGTGACTTTAAAAACTCAGCTTCCTTGCTTCCTGGACTTAAAATAACATTCGGGTATTTCGGGCCCGTCTTTACGTTGTGCGTACTGTATTGTACGCTGAAAAGTCCATAATATGAATTCCATGCTTCACGGCTATAGAAAACTAGAAAACTAGAAAACTTGAAGACGCAGAAATCGATATTTAGTAGTTGAGCGATTGTAGGAGAAACTTTCTCCGGATAATGTTGTTGGAGAGGACTCGGAAGGAAGTTGAACCGACCTTACCATAATTGGACCCTAGCTCGCCACAGCTAAAACAAGTTGTGATTGTTAAAACAGCGTATGGTGATATCGGAATTCACCATTTTATGGAGGTGTCAGATTGAAGGTATTATTTCGAGAAAGTCGAGGCGATGCTAAAGTTCGAATACGCTGAAAGTTATTCCACTCTGAAATAAATTTTACTGTGAGGCAAGGGACCCGAGCATGTTAGTAGTTTGGTTCAGAGGGTTCTCCAAAGTACGTTGCATTCTGGTAAAGTCCTCTCTTCAGTATTATGTTATAGTTTAGGTTTACGAATCTCGCGTCTTCTTATCGGGTCCATGGTCGGGAACAGGCGGACGTAGGACACATTTAATCCTCCAAACACATGGAAACACATTTAGTGGTTCCATTTTGAGTTGTACTACGGAAATTGACAAAAACTTGACGGTTGTTCTGGCTCCCATAGTTGGGTTATCGTTTTTGGCCAAAACCAATGCACGAATATGACCCGTCTTGGAAGTAAAGAACGGAATATGGAATAGAATAACCTTTACCGCTCGGTTAGTCTTCATCTTCCGCTCCACTGAAGAAGATGAGGAGGACAGGAGGTTGTGATTGCGGCTGGGATTTTATTTTGTTTTGTTATTCAATGGACTATAAAGGTGTCATAGTCGTCGCACCTAGAAAGATCCTCTAGGCTAGTTTAGTTGTCTGTATCTGTAAAGGTTGGACGCCATGCTGTGCCGAAGCACCCGGTTCATCTTTTTTGTTAGGCCTTTTATAAAATCCCGCCGTGGGGGCATTTTCCGCATTTGGTAGTAGGACATACATACATACATACATTCATACATAGATACCAGTTCAGGAAATTTTATTTTCAGAGTATTGTATTTGGTATTTGGAGCTAGAGAAATCTAGGCCTAGTGAAAATAGGAACGATGGATGCAACGTGTGAATGCGTAGCGAAAAGTAATTGAATTGCAAAAGTTAATTCACTTGATATTATGATTTGGCTTGAGGGAACAGATAATGTTTCTGCTTTGCCAAAATAAAGCTCTTGGAATCCAGAGGATTAAATAAGTCATGCCTCTGTTCTGTCCTCTATTCGAATTACATTAGGTTTACCTATCACACAGAAGAAAGATAACTTTGAGTCAGGTTAGCATGAGCCAGTGGAATTCATTGTCTATTTCTGCATTTGAATCACTTGCCGTATGGGATTGGATTCGCAATATAAATAGATTGATGCACGAAATTGAGTGCTTGAGCTGGAAGCAATTGGAAGTTAAGTTGTGGCTTGACTGACTGTTTGCGAGGAGGAACGGCACTGTAACGTAAATCCAACTTTAAATCCAGATGGTAAGGTTTTCATGTCCTCCACATAAGGTTTCCAACGATAGATTGTTCCAGATTTTAATTAATTATTCTCGAGGCATGGGCACGGGAAGAACACGTACAGTGAATGCTCTTGACTTTTCGAATAAGGTGCCTTGCGTGGGATGTGGGATCGCATTTTCTTGTTGTTTGAAATTCTTGACATGTATACTTCTGAAAACCCTTTCATCTTGAATTCCCGAGATTCGATCGGAGAGTTGTATTTGCATATTTTTAATTGGTCTTCACCTATATCGTCATCGTATATGTTTCTTCTCAGAATGCGTCAGCTTCGAATTTGGCATTGGGAAGGTAACCCTAATAGTAGAAACTGGAGTCGAGAAATACTTGTGATATCGGTAACCCAAACCAGACATTCCCAATTGGTGTAAAGAATGTGGGGTTTCCGTTTCACATTCTAAGTCCACAGAAAAATGGATTGACTGCGGATTTGTACTATAAATAGCTATAATTATTTGTTTGTTTGCAGGTGTGGTTCAAAAATCGACGTGCAAAATCACGCCAACAAGCTCAACAAGCGCAACAAAATTCTGGACCAATTTCAACCGGAAGCGCCAAACGTGGTCGAGTGGCAAAATCAATCAAGGCGTCCTTAACTCCTTCACAAAATTCTAATCCTTTGGGTGCGATTGTTACCAATTCAATGGTTTCCCAATCTGGCATCCCTTCCCACATGAACACGATGAGTAACAGTGGGTCACAACCTCAGCCATCTGCTGGAAATAATCACAACGGCGTTATCCGAAGTCAGAGTACCAATCCTAAGGTCGAACCACCTTCACCACCTAGTAGCTCTTTCTATCATGTTAAAGGGGGCTACATTAAGCAGTCAAATTCACCAGTGACCACGACAAGTAGCCCACCGGGGTCATCTCAAAATTCTTCACGAGATGATGGGTCACCTACACACATGTCTTCTCAAGGGATTTACGGAGGTCACAGTCAGCATGGACAGTTAAGTCCACAAACATTCATGGATCCTCATAATTATGGGTCAGTTGCTTCTGCGACGGCAAATTTTCCTTGGCACGCGACGATGACAGCTGCAGAGTTTCACAATGGTTGTGTTCAACGTGCTTCACCCATGACTTATCCGACGACTTATAAAGGGGCACATTGTTACCCACAATCCTATGCTAGCTCTCCATATTATGACTATTTTAGTCAGTCACATCATCATCCGCATCATCCCCATCAGTTTGGACATCATCAAATGACCAATCCTTACACCATTTCAGGTTCACATCCTTCTGCTCAGCATAATTTTTCGGGTCGTGCAGCCGTAGAATGTACAGATATCTATGGGAATCCTGAGAAATACCAAGTTCTCTAATTTGGTTATGTAATTCGACGAGACAGATTATTTTTGGCACTGACAGATCACGAATACAAAATAATATGGAATTTGAGTTGTTAGGTTACTATTATTAATTTTTTTCATATTTTTATCATGCAGTTCTGCTTTACAAGATGGCATTAATATTTTTGAATCCAATTAAGCGACGGCCAATCTATATAACAAATTATGAATCATGAAGAACGTTTTATATTACCGGTATTTAAAATCTGCCTATATATTTGGGAATTAAGCTTCGTTCATGATTAAATATTCAGTTGACAGATCTGATTTCTGAACAAATCTGAAAATTTCAGTTCAAAAGAACAAGGGGTCCTCAAAAAATTGATGGAAAAATATCAGTTCAGATAAATCTGAGCTCATTAAATATATGTTAATATCAAAATCATCACTGATTTGATCTGTAACGCGAAAATGTTACCCACTTTGATATTATCCTGTCCAAAATTCGTATGAGATATTTTATTTAGTTGATCTCAGAAGAAACATTACTCGTAAGGATTTAATTGGAATTCACGAACGCAAATTAATTTGTACCGAAATTATGTGCAATACCACTATGGTTGTTTCTGTAAAACTTGATCAGTATTTCTCTCTCCGTACTTTTTGTGGTTCAAACGTTAGATGTTGACCAATTCGTGTAACATTTTTTGTGTATAAATCGTGTTGATTTCGTGAATATTTGTGTAGTGTAAACTACCATGTACTCGCCATCGCGTTTTATGAGGCAAATTGAATAGTGAACAGTTTAGGATTTCTACGACACAATTTAATAAAATTACCAAGAGAGCTTATCATAAATTATCAAATGGAATTGTGAATTGTTGTGAAAGTGAACGTTTTATGTACGATAACTATTGAATCATATTTATATTGTTATTCCATTCCAGTATTCAAAGTTGATCCAAAATTACATATTATTATTATAAAAAATTGAGGGGTAAATCTATTCAAATATGTAATTGAGTTTCAACTCTATTTCCATAAACCTATTAAGTATTACGTACTGTGGCGTCGTTGTCGTATTTCTCACAACACGAGATTTGGTAGTTGAGTGTTATTTATGACAATATGTATGTACTAGTGTATTATTAAACATTTATATTTGTTGTAAGTAAGGGAAAAACTATGAATATTAATTGTATGATCATATATGTGACTTCAATTAAATACGTCTTGTGTTTCTGAAGTGTTTTGTTATTTTTTGCTCATTTCTCTTTCCGTTTGAAAAAATGCTGTCATTAATTGAGGTTATAGTAATAGGGCGTCTTGAAATATAACTCACATATTTTTTTATCAAAGATTCGGAATTTCAGTCGTACAAACTTATGGGTGTGGAAATGGAATAGTTCAAAAACTTATTCTGGCAATCGAGTTCAGAGTATTTTTCCATTCATCGTTTTTCGTAGAATGAGAGGAAACACAAATAAACGGATTTGCAACTCTGAGATTTCATTAAAATTTTGAGTCCTGGAGACAAATATCTGTGAAGATATGTATGCAAGGGTTTAATAACGTGTTGAGGTCAAAAGGTTGACACACGTCTGAATGCTCTATCTATATTGACAAGGGGAAACGCAAATATATTAAAAACACTTAAAGGATGAAGTCAAAATTGGGAACAGCTCAGCATGATGTCTAGTTTACATTCGGCATTGAAAGGCATACGACGAGCGTACTTGAGTTGTGTCGAGAATGTTTGCTCGTCGAGAGAATATTGAGGTTTTTTCAGCTTGTTTCCTATTCAAAATTACAATGCTAAGGCCTAAAGACTAAAGTCTGCAGTGGTCAGAAACGGAGTTGTTGATATTGAGTGCAACCAGAGAAGAATGAACCACGTGACCGAAATTTAACTTTTAGGAGAACAGCTCTGCTGGAAGCTTATTGGTTTTACCAGAGCAAATTCTAATTTGGTATAGCGAGAAGTATCATTAGATTGAAAAACCGGTAGCTCAATAGGGGTTTTAAATGCGTACATAGTGCAATGGACAAATCCAGAAACTTGAAGTCACCTCGCTTTCACTGATTTCGAATGCCGACTTTTTTAAATTATGGTCTGAAGTTACTCTACCTCAAAATTCAGAATAGCCACAACCACGAGTCTCGTGAATTTTGAACTACGTTAATGTAGAATTTCTTCTTACTTCCTAGAAAAGAATTTCCGTATTACCTATTCCAAATATTATGGATAGAACGTTTTCACGTGTAAATATGTAAGGGATAGGATTTATATTCCATGCCTCAGTTCTTCACAAAACCTTATTCCATTTTATTTGAAAAAGCAACCCTTCTTTTTTGTGTGAGTGAATCGTGAATCGAGCAGTGGAACACAATACCCGGATTTATACACTGTTGCGACTTTTTCAAGTTCAAGCTCTTCGTCATGCATTGATCGCAGCAGCGGTGTCTAACATTTACTAGAACCTAGAATCTCAAATAAATTCGTCCATTGCCTTGTTATTCTAGCAAGGGATGTGTTCCATTCCAGAGTTCGGTCAAAAAGCGCACCTAGAACGTAAAGTACTTTATTTTCTAATTTTTAGACAGCCGATCTTTTCGAACCTTTAAAAAATAAGAGCCAGGCTAACTTGCTCAACACGCATTCATACAAGTTACCTTGTCATAATGTCTTAACCGAGGGTGGATAGAGTATGATAATATACCGGAAATCGTGTGGGAAAACATATTCTATTTGAAAGTACAAACTTTGACCCAGAATGCAGTGGTTCGGTGGTGAGGTTTTTATTCAGAATAAAAATGTAAATCTAAACAATCCGCCAATTTTATCAAAAAATAACATGTAAAATTTATTTGTGAAAAACAGTTAGCCGCAAGCTGGAAAATCTGGATAAAAGAACTAGATGCTGGAGACTCTAAGGAATCGAGTTTGGATTTTAGAAGTTATCAGACAAGAGATTTTTTCCACTCCGAATCCTTCCATTTGTATCTCATTTGATTTCTATTTAGTGGAGAGAAAAGTTTGATGACTCGAATGAATGATTCAATTCAATTTGACGCATTTTCTCCTAGTAACGATGAATTACTCATCCAAGCTGAAATTTCAACTTCAAGTGCTTTTCGTATTCGTATTTCATTTGGTATGATGAACACACAGAGAAATTGAGGTGACAAAAAGTACAAGTGTGAAGATTCCCATGCGAGCACTTTACAATCTGTCCTAGGAATAGGAACGAACGACGAAGCATTGCATTATTGGAAAGTCGGGCCTTGGATTCAATTCAAACTCTCACTCCCTTTCCTATTCGTATATTTGTTCGAAGCGTATTTTAGAAGAGTCCCTATTTTGTGGCTTTCGGCTTACGCTCCTGTGTACATAAACCAAGCCGATGCAGATATTTCGGTTACCTCACTGAATTTGATACAACCGAACCGTTTTGAAGCGGAGATACATTAGAACATTATATTCAATCGAAAAGATTCAATCCGAACCCAAACAAAGTCGAAGCCGAGCACTTTTACGTTGCAGTTCTACAGGGTGGTTCATCACGAGTAAATTCGACATGCACCTAAAACATCTTGTGAAATTCATAGACCATCTGTGTGGGACATGCCTTCCTTAAAGGAATTTGAAATATTTCTGTAGAGTTATTTGTCGCCAGAATTTACTATTTGGCCTAGGGAAGGTGACCTCAGTATAGTAGTCCAACCAGTTTTAAATAGTAAGCCAAACTATGTCTTCCCTGTCGAACAAGTCCCTATGGTGTAAATGCTATGAACCACTCTGTACAATAAATATGGCCATTTTATTCTGGAGGCGGGAGGGGGTTATCGATAGGAAAAAAATACAAGGCGTGATTGTGTGATTTTATATCATCTGTGCGTGCTTCTGGTGAGTAGAAAGGACTCCGACACCCTTCGGTTTCGTCAGTACAGTCAGAGTCATATCTCAATTTACTTCCTCCAGATATTTGCAGTGAAAACAAATGAATCAAAAAAGGAAAAACCCACAGAGAGTAAAAACCCCTATTAAAAATCATTTGAGTATGAGTGTGAACTTCCGAGCTTTCCGTTGTCACTTCCTTCCTCTGTTTATCCATTTAAGGGAGCCACTATTTGCATTGCGTTTATTAATGGTTTTACGGGACGGGGTGCTGTGATAGAAAGCTAGGGCTAGGACCACGATTGATACGTTTTTGCTTCCACATATGCTACTATGTTCAAAGAACCTTACGAATATTGGACCAGAAGCCACTAACAAAATTAGATTTAATGACAGATTTACAGATATCTTATAAGTATTTCTAGGAAGAAATCAAT